>JAWDGP010005301.1:1717500-1723348 GCA_033675545.1 Elysia crispata | reverse complement strand
TAGTAGTAAAAACACTTATTAATAGATGGAATAGGTGAAAGGGTAAGAACGCTTGGGTTATGTAAGAGTAAGAGAAAGGAAAAACATTTAAAGCATGGCGCATAAGTGGAAAAGAAGAGAAATAGGGAAAAGAAAAGAGTCGTTTTATATTTTAAGCATAAATTTATTTTCAGCCAAGTGAAACATTTCATTTTCTAACTTTTTTTTCACAAACTTATTCCATTTCTGAAATTGCCTTCATAACGATATGCGCATAATTTGTTTTTTCACCATCATCTCGTGGATATTTACTTTGCGTGCCTAAACATTCTTCCCAGTGATTTATTTTCTTTTATCGAAATGTCTGGCGATAAGTATGACCACTCTGTGATACGCACATACACATATACATACACATACACATACTCTCCTTATATGCTTTTCTTATTTAATTTTTAAATTTAAATGAGTAAAATGAGGTGGTTTATGGCTAAAAAAATGTCAAAAATCGAGGACAAAAACCGTTTTATCTAGTCTCAGCTGTCAAGATTTTTTCTGAGATCTGGACTTTTGTCAAGAGACATGCGGCGAACACGAGGCGGAACACGTTCAGTTTGCTGATATCAGACAAGCCCCGATTTTTTTCTTCAACTTTCCTGACTCGATAACAGCCGCGATATCACTAGAGGCTCTACATAAAAAATCTTTCAGACAATCTCCAGACAAAAGCTGATCTTATCCTCCCTCTCTATCTTTTTTCAAAATGAAACTGAAACCAAGCAATGTACATAAAAACAAGCAAAAATTTTCCATCATGACCTAAGGCAATGAAAATGTTTTTTTTTTTTTTCGTTTTTAATCCCCAGACAAAAGCAAACATGAACGGGACTTGAACAAGACCTTGTTATCATGTTGTGATTATAACACAAAGTTCTTGCGACCTAAGACTGTTCCCCCTCAAAGTATTGAAAAACATGTTATATAAGTTATTTACACACCATTAAATATTTCTATCTTTTTTGTCATAATGTATGAAACAAACTTATGTTTACTTTGCGCCGATAACTAATTTATATGCCCATATCGCCTCGTTTTTCTTTTCTTCCTTCACTCTGTTTCCTCGATCATACCCCATCTCCTCCTCCACACACACACACACACACACAGACAGACATAATATTTCTTTTGGTATTTTTATAGCAAACGTTCCACATAGGTCTAAAAGAAACAAAAGACTTAGTGAAATACATAAGGGTTATATTTTGTACAATTCTGTATGAAATTTTGACAGCGTATTATGAATAGACGAGTTAAATTTATAGAAGAATAGCATCAAAAGCACATGATTATCAGGTTTAACAGTTTTCAGTTAAATCAAAATTATGCATGTTTGTACTTTTCAAGAAATTACCTATGAAAGAGATATAAGAATATCATGGCAACATAATTATTTTTTTTTCAAGTTTATTACATTTGATTATAGGCCATTCCCGCCTCATAATGTTACTTTTCCCACTCATTCTTTGCATTATGTTATTATGTATATCATCTCTTTATTCACAAGTTGGCACATTGGCTATTTTCTCATGATATTTAATTGCATTGGGTAGATGTGGATGTGGATAAAGTTCATCGTGCGCTGTCAAACAACAGCTAAGCTTTCCATATTTGCTCAAAAATTGTTTAGGCTCTTTTCTGAGTTAAATATGAAACTGAAGTTTTGATAATTTAACGAAAATACCCAGGTTAGGAAGGAACTTATGTTTTGCAGTGTCGATAATGCGTGTTTCGCATAATTTGAAATTGGTCATAACTTTGAGGATACAACTTTTACCCAAAGAACAATTGAAAACAGCGACTGAGGTTTTAAGAAAATAACATGCCATTGTGCTTCCCTACATATGCATGTCTTTTGCTGTATCTACAAAATGCCTTAAAACCAAATATCGTTTTTTTTTTAAATTTTTTTCCCATGGTTATTGATAACTCATTGTCAGAAATAGTCCGATATTTGTGACATATCAAGTGCAGAACGAGGTATTTTTCTCTGAAGAGGCACATTAAAACAATTTAGGAGCAAAATCTTAAATCATAAAATTAATTATCATATTGATTAAACACTTTTCATAATATATATATATATATATACATACATATATATACATATATATAATTATATATTTATATATGTGTGTGTTATAGAAACAAATTCAACAAACCATTAAGGGCTTTAAAAATTACTTAATGAAAGAAATCAGAAAAATTAAACCCTTGATTAGACTTCGATACAAAATCTTGGCTCAGAAGGCAAGACTCATTTAAATTTAAATTTGGAATAAAATCATATAAATATAAATGACACCTTAAATCTAACAGGTTATTTGGACCTCACATTGACTAAGTCAAGCTTTAAAATTTTTGACACAGACCAGGTTATTCTAAAAGTAGTTAGTTGGTGTAATTAAATTATTTTTAAAAAATGGTGTGCTGCATAATGCTCTTCATGAATTATCTCTTGCAAAAGGTATATTATCGATATTCGAGCTGTGAGTTTTTAAGAATGTCAAGATCTTTTGGCCAGGGAAGAGGAAAATGTAATAAAGGTTTTCACTATAAAATTTTCATATGAGTAAAGTTTTTACTTGTTGTATAAGAGTATTAAAAATGTGAGGCTGTTGATATCAGGAAATCTTTCCCCAGGTACGGGGTACGACTGAAGTAGACTCATTCTCTCTTGAGCATTTTTCCCACATGCACTCGTTTTTTTTCCTAGCCACGATCGTTTGCACTTTCAATCAGCGTAAAGAGCAAATTATAAACAGATCATCATGGGTTATGGAGACTCATCTTCCATCGCAAAAACGTAGTTGCATGTATTTCAAATTCTTTATAGTAAATCGTAAAAATAGAAATACTCAATGGAAGTTACCAAGTATCTTCAAGTTTTCCCACTCCAGGTTCACTAAAATATCCCTCAAAGTGAAAAAGTAATGCAAATAATTATAATGTTAAATCTCCAAGAGAATATCAGAGTATTGAATCGTTAACATGGAGGGTATCAGAGAAGAGAACCAAAAATTATACTGGTGGTTTATGTGACCTATTCTGTTTTTCTTGTTGATTGCAAAGAAAAAGTGTGTTTGGAAAAATTCAAACTGTCTTGTTTACATGTTAAAATAAACCTATTTTATAATATTTCAATTAGCAAGATAAACAGCAGATATATTTAGAAAGCTACCTGTAAATAATAGTCATATTTGTCCCATGTTTACAGGGTTTTTAGTGTTATTGTTTTTAAAATTAAAGCTTGCTTATCTCCAGACACCTGTCTGTATTTTCTTATCACACATGCTTTGAAAAAACTAACGAATATGAAAGTGAAGGGATTGAGGCGTGCATGCGTTCGTCTTGATAGCATTTCAATAGCCCTTTAATGCTTGCGAGTTGTGTGTACCAGGCTTCAAGATATATTTAAGCATAACAATATGGCTTGCAAATGCATCTTCGAATAGCAAAAATTCGCGGGGCATCAGGTTTTGCACTTCGGTACGATTGCACTCCTATCCAATGTCAAAGTAATTGATAAACTGCCCTGACCTTTCAATGGAAAAAGGTCTAGAATCAATTCGAGGAATGACACACTTTTCTCATAGAATCTCCTTAAGGTTGCTCCTAGAAATGAGGACAGTAAACACCTGTCAAACTCATGACTGATATGATGGAAGTTATCAAATGGGCCAAAGAATTATCCTCTGACAAACTTGAAAAATAAACACGCATAGAAGCCTTGCCATCCAAAAAACACTTGATTCTAAAAAAAAAACACATGCAGATTCACGTTGACTCCGCCAGATTTTTAACCTCTTTTAAAGAATTTGCCGAACAACTTAACACTAGCATCCGTTGGCCTGAACCAGTTTCCCTGAGCCACACGTGTTCATCACTGTCCGTGTGCATGAAAAGGTCCCAAAGTCGGGCGGTGCCCAAGCTCTATTTTGGCTTGGGAGGTCCCTGCTAGGATCTACCCAAGATGTGGGGATGATCGCAGCACACGAAATAGTTCTTCACAAGTGCCCAGCTGGGACGAAGAAAATGAAAACAACACACTTATTTTTAGTTACAACACTGTGTTCCGATGAGCATCTTTTTTTATGCTGTTGCTAGCAGACGCAACAATCGTAGCAAATCATGACTAGGAAAGAAAGCTTCACTCATCTTGAAATTTCGGTTACTATTGAAGAATTTTCTTTCAGTATGCAAAACCTCGACCAAGGCTAAAAAAGCGTCACATATAAATAAAATCCCGATATTTGGAAATAACATTTCAGAAAAAATGAGTAAAACTGTATGTAGTTTGAAATCAAATCTTAATTTGTATAACTCTGAAAATATGTTTAGATCTATCTCATTCTGTGTATCTGCTTTCAGTCTAGATTTAGAACTGCATTCCAAATGAGGTTTATTCATGTTTTATGTATACACAGTTTTCCAATAAGTTCAGATCTCTTTTTGGAAATGTGCGAATAAAAGACGATTTTTATTACTAGATCTAAGTAAACAAAATAGTAGATCTACGTGATTTGTGCTACCGTAATCGAAATTGAACACCGGAACTTAACATATTGTACCTCGAAAATAATCTCTTGAGATCAAAACAAATACCATAAAGACTTACACTTTGATAAAATCGATGAATCAAAGAAAAAATGTCTACTAGTTGCGAAGATTTGGAAGCATAACTGAACCTCTGCTTGATCTACATCGTCAGTAAAGTTTTAAAGTTGGAAATCCTTAGAAAAAAAAACAACAACAACAACAAAAACAACCACAAGAAGAAGAAGAAGAAGAAGAAGAAGAAGAAGAAGAAGAAGAAGAAGAAGAAGAAGAAGAAGAAGAAGAAGAAGAAGAAGAAGAAGAAGAAGAAGAAGAAGAAGAAGAAGATAATTGTTACCACCCAAATGATTCGCGGCCTATGCGGAGAACACAATATATATATATATATATATATATATATATATATATATATATATACATAGTCTAGACAAGAAAGTATGAGAAATGTTTCTTTTTTTCGCTCGCATTAGAGTTTGCGTTCGATTTGAATTGAAGCTCAGTCGAGTCTCCATGATGATGATTATGGTGTACTTTTGGTCTGTACAAAGAAAATTGGTGCAGGCCTACTCAGGGGTTGTGCAACATTTTTTTTTAAATCCAAAGAAGTGCATCGCATTAATGTTTTCAAAAATGGAAAAACAAATTAGTTTAATATCAACAGGTACGAGAGTGTGGATATTTCAAGGATTTTGTTTGATATAAATCTACAATCTACACTCTAGAAACCCCGTTCTACAAACAGGACCCTGTGGCCGTGCGCATGAAAAGGTCCCAACTCCAAGTTCCCGCCTAACTTAGCACATGTGCCCAAGTTGGGCCCTTACTGACAATGGGAGCAGCGCATGAAATGTTCCCAAGCTCTTGGGCACTAGCTGTACTTCCCAAAATGTGGGCGCTCGATGAGGTTGGCCCAAGATCTGTATTTGCGGCCCAACAATGGCGGACATTATCAACGAAATTTATCGGTGACCGAGAGAAATACGATTCCGAATATTTCGACATAATACCAACCACTTTGATGTCTATAACGATGATGAATTACATGCAAGGTACAGATTTCGAAGTCAAGAACCTTTCTGGATAGCGGAGGAGATAAGCTGTGATTTGCAGCTAGCAAATCGCAAAGGTAACCTGCTCTGATGTATTCAGGTGAAACTAGATTTAGACTGAATCGGGATTAAAAACTTGAATATAAATTCCACTTTCCATTGAACTTACTACCAATCTAGTTAAGAATAAAACTAAAAATTAAGAT
>JAWDGP010005301.1:1617500-1712500 GCA_033675545.1 Elysia crispata | reverse complement strand
TTACATAATAACAGCTATGACATTTTGGCAAAAGTCAAAGTAAAAGAGGACTCAAGGATTTGAATCGAGAAAACTTGTTGATTCATTAAGTTGTTATTTAGTTTGTGTTATTTTTTCCAACAACAGAAAATTTCCTTCTTTTATCTCATTTATCATTTGACGCATTTAGCCTGGCCTAACTCATTGAGCGTTTATTAATGTATCTTAAGACCATACAGAAATCAATAATACATTCTTCTCTAGACCTTTTTTTACAATAGTTCGTTATTTTTTTTTTTTTTTTTTTTTTTTGGTTATGACAAGTTTCTTCATATCCGCTGTAAATGAAATTTATCTAAGGATTTATAAACATTTTAACAGATTATTTGGAAGGACAGTATCTTATCTAAACATACCTCATTGGAGAGGGAGAGGGCTTTTTTTAAGTATGGTAAGGCCTTCCATTCGCATAAGACATGCTGAAATCAATTTCATTTCTTTATCACCCATCTTTTGGTTTTTATTGATATTTCTATAACAATATATTGGCCAATACTCTGTTTTAACAAATGCCTATTTGTTTCAAAAGAAAGGCAAAAGCATGAAAGAATTTTTCAAAACCAACAGAGAACTTATTTTTCAATGAGATATTCAGCAGCCCTTGTTAGGTTTCAATATTTTAAACAATATGCATTACGTTTTTTATTATAGTCATTGACTATACGAGCACTGTACCAAGAGCCAAAAAACATAAATAATGCCAATTTTATACTCAGCTGAGTAAATATTTCGCAAGGAATATAGATTTGTTATAAAGAGAAAGTTACATAATTCTTTCTTTTACAATCATGAAAAGTGATACAAAGATCAAGTTCTCTAATCCACTGAGCGGATCTTCATTTCAGAAAAGGAAACAGCGCGGCCTCCAGTGAGGTCTCTCCACTCCATCCCCTTATTGCTGCCAGCTCCCCACTTGCCATTCAGACAGGTATAGCCACAGCCAACGAACCACCAGCCTCCGCTGTATTCCTCCGCGCAGTTGCCTGGGCTGGAATCTAAATCTTTGTCCCAGGTGCTGAATGCTTGACCGTCGCTGTCTCTCAGGGAATCCCCAGCCGTGCCACTGTAGTCTCCAATAGATAGCATGTATGCTTTGGAGATGTGTTTGGTTCTAGATGTAGATCTGCGGAAGCCCTTGCCGTAATAATGACTGTCCTCAATGTCAATTGATATTTGATAAGCTCCATCCTTTATAGAAAAACTGCTGTAATGGGCGTAAGCGCTTGTGCCGTTGTACTTCAAGTCAATCCTCAGCTCATATTGCCCTGTACTGGTAATGGTACGGATCTTATCATTACCAAGCCAGAAATCCTCGGCAAAGGAACCAAACCCCTGTTTATAGTCGTCCCACGTACGATTGAAGTCGGTGTTTCCTGCAGACCGTCGCTGGATGATGATCCAACCTCCACCATCTGTGACAGTGTCACACGGGTAAGCAAAGTCCAGCGTGTTCTTAGGAAAAGTCACTGGGTATTGAAACTTCTGAGATAAAAAGGAGAGCATACCTTTTTCGCAAACGTTGGACGCCACGATGTGTGACATCATAGCTTTAAGATCGCGTGACTTCCTTGTCTCTGAGTCTGATAACAGATCTTCCAACTCAGATTGAGTCACTACGCTATTATTGTAAGAGCTAAGTTCATATTTGGGTGTGATCATACTATCATTCTTCATGTTTTCTTCCACATTGTCTAGGCGTTGTTCAATAGCTTCACTTCGATTGTTCAAATCCTCTTGAAACAAATGTACTCTTTGGCCCCAAACTCCGCCCTCCATGGACGCTATTTTCATCTCCATACACTTCTCATAGTACTTGCTTGACCGAAGTTGCTTCACGTAGGCTGTAAGTTGTGACGATAACAGCTGTCATCAAACCATCGTTGTCCATTTGGGTTCCTCTGTGACCTGGTTGGAATCAATTTGGTAGAACTGACCACCTCTGCTGCCGTGCTGACTCGAACCCCCGGACCTGACATGTAAACTCACACTGACAATCATCCTGCTTGCCTAGCACCATCCGCACCGTGGCTCGTTCAGCTTCCATCGTCCCTTCTATTACTGTATCGTTTGTGATGTGCGATGCAGTAGGATTTTCAGATGATACAAACGCAACGAGGACTTCTTGGTTTTGCTTCTTCTGAGTACCAGAACTTCCTGGGACTCGTTTGAAGATTGACATGTTTGAGATATTCTTCATTAGTGCAAAGGAGTCAGCTTGGTCGTCGGATGCCGCTAAGAAAGCAGAGATAGTGACGTCCTCAGCACATGTCAGGGCAGCACAGAATCCAGGAGATCCGGGTTCAGCAGGCGTGTTGTTTAGCGTGAAGTCTAGACCTGTGGTTAGGAACACACACGTAAATGAGTACTTTAGTTTCAGAAAAAGATAACTGTTAAAAACGAACATAAACCTAATTGGAGTCACGCGAAAACACATTTAGAAGCAAGGATAAAATTGTTTGTTATTTCGCAAGCCTTGTTATTTTGCGGAGAAAAAAAGCCAATGATGATTTAAATCCTTCTGTAATTACCATTGAAAATGGTTCCAATATTTTTGAGGGATCATTTAACTTGAGCGTAATAAAAACGCATGTGATGCATACAATAGAAAACACGACATATCACTCTCAAATGTACAGAATGTGGCTCTAGAATCGGTATTTCTCCTTATATTACAACAAAAAACAACATAATCGTTCTGAGTTGCCATCCTTTAACAGTTTTTACATGATTTTTCTATCTTTTAATACAAATTCGTTTGTGTTTGCACAAGCGAATATTAAATAGCTTAAATTTGCAGGCCATATAAATCTACAAAAAAAAACTTTTCTCTCTTCTTTTTTTAAAGCTATACGATTCTTTCTTATATGTATCGTTTTCAATTCTTTTTCAAAATCATATTTTTTAGGAGAGAGGGTACAATTTTATAAAGTACAATAGAATACCTCACATTCTTTTTTATTTGCTAAAGTGAGTGGGAAAATGGAAAACAATCACATTTCTTAAATAAACATTTAAAGTATTTAACTGAACATTTTGTTTAGCTAGACCTTGATTTTCTAAAGCCAGGATAATGTCTAAAATTATGTTTAAGTTTCATCCATTTTTATATATTTAAATGATAAATGCACTAATTAAAAATACTTAGTGCCTTTTTGGATTGAAATCGTGGGCTTTAAAATGGTACAGCTCTGTCAACAAATTTAATATTTTTTTTGCGGGCATCTCCAATGCTACTCCTGCGTGCGAACACGCATTGCTTTTTTAACAAATCATTTTGTGATGTAATAATTAAATATCAAAAAAATTCATTTGTTTGCAAGTTATGAAAAATTCTAAAATTACTAAATTGAACCAAATTGTTACGATGCAGATTTACAATGGTGTGCGGAAGTGAACAGAAATGCCATAAATAATGAATAAAATGGTACAAATATTTCAAAATAAAATAAGAAAGGAAAAAAATGAGGACCGTTTAAGGAAATCAGTGTTATGCAGATATGTTTCATAAAAAACATATAAATTTTAGTGCAAAATTATTACATTACGCTCTTGCATTTGATTTAAAATTGAATATTTTTCGTCGATTTTATAAAGACTCATGGTTTCTCACCTTGACACCAGGTGACCAGGCAGGCCAGAATACAAGCAATAAGAACTCGCCCCATCTTGGTAGGTCTAGAGCCTGTTGGATTCTTCTTAGAGACTAAAGTCATTCAGCGAGATTTGGAGAGAGAATGGAAATAACCTCACTATGGCACCTATTCTTATAGTGGTTGAGCCATCACACTTCAAGTTGGTATCACGTTTCTGGGTCGAAGTTAATTTTACTTAATCACCCGATGGAATAGATGCTTTTTAAAAAAATATGTGGACTATTGTACAAGAGCTTGTTTTTGTTTTGTCTTGGGTTTTTGTTTTTGTTTTTTTTTCTTTGTAAATTTTGTTGATAAGAAAGTGTTTTCAGGGCAAAGACATTTTATCAGCCATTTGGTCACGTTGATGCAGTCAACAATTTTTCTTGAATATTTAGTTTACCCCTCAATAATCATGTTCTAATAAGGTAAACAACTTGAGTAAAAATTCACAGTATAAAAATTCTTCACAATGCTTCTTTCCCAAAAAGATATACACGCACATGGCGTGACATATGAGTCATTGAAAAAAAAGTTGTTTCAAAAAAGAAAAAAAAACTTGAGACCACGTTTCAAATGACATAACTAATATACATCTTGCACCACCAACTGTTATCAATACGTTATATCTAAAAAATATTCATGACAAACGCTTTGCCAATGTGAGATTAATTTTATCTTTACCATCTAAAACGAAACAATTATAAGTTAAACAAGCCGGTACTAACATACAGTTAATATTTCTTCTTCTTCTTCTTCTTCTTCTTCTTCTTCTTCTTCTTCTTCTTCTTCTTCTTCTTCTTCTTCTTCTTCTTCTTCTTCTTCTTCTTCTTCTTCTTCTTCTTCTTCTTCTTCTTCTTCTTCTTCTTCTTCTTCTTCTTCTTCTTCTTCTTCTTCTTCTTCTTCTTCTTCTTCTTCTTCTTCTTCTTCTTCTTCTTCTTCTTCTTCTTCTTCTTCTTCTTCTTCTTCTTCTTGTCCTCCTTCTACTACTACTTCTCCTCCTCCTCCTCTTCCTCCTCCTCCTCCACCGCCACCCTAAGGACATTTGTTGGCCTAGATTCAAATTGTTTTTGAAAATCTTATGAATGACATGAAAGTCAACCGACCGAGAAAACGACCCTAAAATGCTTACATGTAATTCCAATTGGATAACGCACAGCTAAATATTTCAAACGCTATCGTAGTGAACCAAATTTAATTTGTGCTTAGGTTATGTAGATTTTTTTAAGATACTGCATACATCAAATTGCGGAGGTAATACGATTTCTAGATTGAAAAACAGAGATCTTCAACCAACAGAACCGTGATAAATGTGGCTTTAGGAAGCATATGAACGTTGCAAAGAGTATTGTGTGTCATTTTAATATTTCGATAAACCATGGAGACAAAATTATGTAGACATGGCCGCAGTCTAGTCTTTTATATAAAGACATAGCTATAGGAATAAGACTGCGCTGATATTAAGTTCTATCAAGAGAATCATAGAATAGGCTACATTGTAATGACAGACCTCCTTTCTCATCAACATTCTATCAATGATAGCGACCAGCTTGGTAATTTACTCACTTTAGAGCTAAACTACCTAAATCAATAAGGTTTGTGGCCTGCCAATTATTTAAGTGGAATGAGCTTAATACCTTTAAGGTAACGTTTAAAGTAGCCAAAGCCACTGAGCAGATTATTGTAGCCTGTTGTCTTAAACCAACGTGCTCGAACAACATCTAATACATCTTGTATGTAGGCCCTTGTCTTAACCAACCTTCCTGGTTTGAACGCTAATTAACCCAATAATTTATAGTTTAGTCTGATCGCGTTTCTAATTAGAATCTTGACAAGTTAAATGCAGTATTTGAAATGCAGTAAAGTGAACAGGTGCTCACCTACCATTCATTTATTCAATATATTATGAACGTAGGGCATTAAGGATGAAATAAAATCATGATGGAGGAAATTTACTGTACCGGTCACAACTTTGATTTTCGCCATACGGACGAGCTCTTACGGCGTACCAAGAAAGTATACGACTTATAAAAAATTTCGACCTACAGGCTGTTCAAAATTACAGCCATATCAGCATTACAACATTACAAAAAGAATTAGCAATCAGAATGGACCTTAATGTACACGGATCTCGTCTTTTGAGTCATAGTAGCTTTTCATCACTTTTGTATAAAAGGTGTGATATAAGATGATGGTTTGCTTGGTACAAAGACAGAGAGATGAAGAGAGAGAGAGAGAGAGAGAGAGAGAGAGAGAGAGAGGGAGAGAGGGTCAAGAAGAAATTGAGGAAAAGAGAGACACACACACGGATGAGGTGATAAAATAGAGGGAGGGAAGACACAAATACATGAAAAGGGACAGACAGATAAAGATAGACAAAATGCGCAATTTTTTCATGAAACTGAAACTAAAACATTTCTGGTGTTGCTACCTTGTTCGAGGAATAAAGCTTCTCGTGCAAGTCATGAACCAAGCTAAGCACGTTCAAACCAATCAAAACCAACGAAGCTGGTTTATTTCCTAATAAGGAGATAATCTGGTCTGCACTTTGCTTCTCTTACCGCTCCCCCTCCCACCCAAAAAAAAAAAAAAAAAAAAAAATCTGTTTTTCTCTGTGTGTTTCCTTTCCTATCAACCTCTAAACTGCTCATCTGTGATTTGAAATAATTCGTTGCTCTGTTTTCCTTATTATTTGTTTCTCTTTCTACAACTAATTTCTGTCCCTTCTTTGAACTTAAGAAGGATTGTAATCTATTTTGATATTTTTTTCTATCCATTCTCATTATGTCTTATGTGTCACCTTGTGTCTTCCTCCTTATCTCCTTATCTCCCTCTTTCTTTTATTAGCTCTGTTCAAGGTCTCTTCCAAGACATTTTTCTTCTTAACTTTTCATATCATAAGGGTCTTATTTTTCTACACAGAAAAACTCTCAGACAGGCAGATACGCACATACAAAGATACACACAAAGATACACAGAAAGACTGTCAGACTGTCAGATATAAAGACAGATAATTATATCGATAGAGAGTAAAAGAAAGATACAGAGAAAGACTGGCAGACAGTCAGATACAAAGACAGATAATTATATCGATAGAGAGTAAAAGAAAGATACAGAATTAGAGACAAAAAGAGGGGAGAAAAAGAGGGACAGAAAGCACTCTCCTCTAACTTAATTTTGTCTGCGCCCAGAGCAAAGACAAATAGCGCATGTGTTTTATCTACCACTGTTCATACATTTAGTTTTAATCCTACCGCAATGATAGATCCATCAGAGAAAGAGCAGTGGTGTGAAATAAAGGAGATCCAAGAAGAATGTTCCTTGAGTTGCTTATAGGATTAAAATAAGTAGAGGAGAAAAGAAGGAAACCAAAAAAAAAAAAAATTCACCGAGAGACATTTCGAGGTTTAGAAATGTGACAAGAACAAAAGCAAGAACAAATAGTATTCAAAATAGAGATGCAAAAAGACTTGTGCTTAAGTTGTAACTTGGGAACGAAGTGAACAATCAATTATTTTGAAATTACAGATTTATTTAGAGAAAATGAGAAATGCTTTCTTGAGCTTATTCTTCTCAGCCACAGAATTAAAACATCCGTGACGGATAATCATTGATCATTCATTATTATTATTATTATTATTATTATTATTATTATTATTATTATTATTATTATTATTATTATTATTATTATTATTATTATTATTATTATTATTATTATTATTATTATTATTATTATTATTATTATTATTTTGTATTTTATTGTTCAATCAGTCTGATTTCGATCTATATAATCGTTATTGTTTATCTTATCATTTACAGTATTTCTCTTAAAACTGTTTTAATGTATTGTTGTTATTATTATGCCATTATATTTCATTTCATTTAATTTTTTAGCGTTCGTTTTCTTTCTTTTTTTCGTGTGTGTCCTCTTACCTTATTTTTTTGCCTCAAACTAGAATAATATCTTAATTAAAATCTTTTCTTAGATAATACACTGTATCATGTTGTTCTAGGTCTAGATCTATTCCAGACGGATTTAGATCTGCCTGTATTGTATGCATATTTACAGTTTCATTCCTGCCACCGCTGCCCAGTTGTGCTTACAAGAAGTGTGATTCTTGCATTCGCTTTTTCTTTCTAAAGCAAAATAGTAATTCGTCATTTTTTCTTTTAAAAACGAAAAATAGTAATTCGGTGAAAAATAATATAACCACTCCAATCTTTACGGCAATTTACAACTTTATGATAATCTTGACGTTCCCTAGGTGGTCTAGAAATGCTTGGTTAGATGGTCTTCATTTTTCGTCTAGCTTCATTACATATACATTATTATTATTATTATTATTATTATTATTATTATTATTATTATTATTATTATTATTATTATTATTATTATTATTATTACTATTATTATTATTATTATTAATGTTATTTTTTCATATTGTTGATGTTGAAACTCTTTCTGTTGTTGATGTTATTGATAATATCAGCATAGATTGGTACGGATCACGACTATTGTCGTTCTCAATATTTTTTTATAATCGAAAGAAAATGCCTCTTTTTATGACGAGAGTAGCTTAGTTCCAAATTCTTTGCCAGGTTTGAGTACTAAAATGTTTTTCTTGCAAGTTCTCTAAACCGAATTAATAACTGATCTTCACATTTGCCTCTATCGAGGGGAGCTAGCTCTTGATATGACTGAAGGAATTAGAATAGTGGATTTTTATCTTGTTGGTGCTCTTATGACTCTATTTAATCTGTCTATTTTCTTCTTCCTGCATCTCGTAACAGTTCATCGCACAATTTTGTTCTTTTTGACAGACTCGCAGGCTACCTTATCCGATAGAGGTTCAAAAGTTTCGGCAGCTTTTTTACTCTAACATAACCTTAATTTTGTATTGTGTAATAAAATTATTACATTATTTAGAGTTTTAAGAAATCGTCGCAATCAGTAATCTCGGTATATCTTCCAAACTTTGTAGCAAAAATTTAACTACAATTTATCCCATCAAAAATTACGTTTTGCTTATTCAAGAATTCTTGCAATGCAAAGTAAAAAAAAAATCATTTAAACCAAATTGTCACCAGGAGAGTCATAAATACTTGACGTTAAAAAAAATAGAAGCCTTTCTCCAAATCTAATTTTTTTAAGAAATAATTGTCCAAATTTGAAATTAGTAAAGAATTCCCAAAAAAAGTTGTCGCAGAAAAGTGAGATAAAAAAATCTTGTATATTATACTTTCAATAAACCAACTATCGCAATAAAAAGGTCTGGTGTAGATATAGATTTTAAAGAAATGAACACTATAAAATAATATTTATTTGTTGAAACAAAATATTAAAAATGTTTCCTAAGTGAAACTCTTGGTAGGAAGGAACTCATTGGGGTGTTAGATCACAAAAAGTCTTCAGAAAAGAAATCCCCTGGTAGCAAGTATTTCAGCCCTGAACCTCTGACACTCTAAGGGGGTCGGTTCACACCCAAGTCATGACTCCCATGTGTTTCCCTGTTCTCTTTTTTTTCTTTATTGAAAGTTTAGTTAGAAGGTCGCAGAGTGATGACCTTATGAAACCTCTGGCACCAACCTCAACCTTCGTAGCCGGCATCTTCTAGCTCTTTGGTCAGGTTCAAGTATTTCTCTCTTCTGTAGATGTGGGCCTCTTCCATTCTGTTTTCGTCTGGAACTGTTAGCTACAGTTGTTGTGTAGAATCTAAATGTATCACGATATCAAGCCTTAGTCTTGTTTCTTTGATTAGAGTGGGATGACTGTGCCATTCTGGAAGGTCTGCTGAAACATCCCAGTCGTCACAACCGTCTAGTAGGCATTTTCTCTGGTTTGTTGTCATCACTAGCCTTACGTGCCATGACTTAGTGCCTAGCAATACGTAATAACAGTAGTAAGCACACCGTTCAGTACATGTGCTACTGCTGCTGCTACTGCTACTACTACTACTACTACTACTACTACTACTACTACTACTACTACTACTACTACTACAACTACTACTACTACTACTACTACTACTACCACCTTACTGCTGCCTTGCTGCTGCTGCCTTACTATTTACTACTACAATTGGCTAGCAACTCATGCTGTTACTACTACTACTACTACTACTACTACTGCTACTACTACTACTACTACTACTACTACTACTACTACACTTCACTACTACTACTACTACTACTACTACTGCTACTGCTGCTGCCATAGCAACACTACTACTACTACTACTACTACTACTACTACTACTACTACTACTACTACTACTACTACTACTACTATAACTGCCACTACTACTTCTATTACTGCTATTAATTTTACTTCTACCACTACAAATTCTATTACTACTACTACTACCGCTGCTACTTATTTCCATTTTGTCCCCCTTTCACTTCCCAAATGGAGAAAAGACGGAAGCTGTTTAAAATTAGGTAAAAAAACGGCAATTAGTTTTTAATGCCAGTAGTAAATCGTTTATAATAGAAAATAATTATGTTCCGTTGACATTTTTAATAAAAGAGCTTTTAATAGGAAAGGAAATGGCAAATTGAGTAGTAAAGTATTTGGATACACAGGAAAAAATTTACAAGAAAATTTACATAATTATAAAAGAGCCTTGAATAATTCAAAAATTTTGAAAATTGTAAAATTAATATTACATGGTAGGTTTCGATATTTATTTTGTATTTTATCCTTGATATACCGTCTTTTGTTTAAAAATGATAGAGAAATGCAAATACAGAAAAATACTTCTATTAGATTATCTACTTCTATTGCATACATCATATCGAAAGAGTGTATGTACCAGCGGGTTTAAACAGAGCTCAGTATAACTCTTAATGAAACCCCAACATCTTTAAAACTGATATGCGAATAAGTGAGGTATGCATGGAATCTAAAGTTATTCTTCGAGCCATTCATACCTCAAGAGAACTCTAAATATAATGTTTATGTCCAGATTAAACTTTGATTCTAAAATTGTTGCTGTAAATCCAATAAAAGTCAAACAATAAAAATAAAAAACTTAACTAGATCATCATACATGTAAATGTAAAATACTTCTAAAGCAATGGGACAACTTAGATACATTGCCCTAGAAAATTAAGTTTTATATGTAGGGAGGCTGGTATAGAACTTTTATTTATTTGTGACGTAACAGTTGGCCTGTAGAACAGATCTTTAGAGTGTCAATTATCAGCTTGTGGGTGGAGCCACGTGCACTTCTAGCTTGTTAATATTAGTATACTTAATTTAATGGCGGGAAACTAGTCTCCGCCCCTCTAGCGGTTTATTCCTATTTCTTTAATAATTCGGAAGATACTTTGGTGTAATGATTACATTGAGTAGCCGATCTATTCTTTTATTCCTGTCCAGCTGGCCAGAGAAGATTTTCTTGGGTCGGCTTGGACGTACTTTGATTCGGGGATCTTGGGGAATTTAGGGAAACTACTAGTTGTACTAAGTTTATATGATGCTTTGATCGGGAGATGCTAAATATCGTACGTAGATGTAACGACGGGTTTCATAGATTCTGTGATCTCGGTCGGGTGATGTTTTAGTTGGGGAAACGGGTTGTTCCGTTCGACGGAGTAAATTCTCCTTGATCGGCATTGTCCCTTGTTCTAGGGAAGTTGGACGATGAACTGGGAAACCAGGGAAGTCTTTGACCGGGGACTATGCCATCTGAGTTTGTACTATAAATTGTAGAGCTCGGAGAGACTCGTTACTCGTTGTCAGTACCTTTTTGGAGTCTGGAGGCCACGTTGGATAGTAGTATTGTTGGAATTACAGTGAGAAGTTATTGTAACCATTCCTAGTGGATATTATTGAACTATTGTGAAAACTACTTGTGTTGGATTATCATTTGTTGTACATGTAATTCTACGTGATTATCACCGAGACTCGGGCGTTGGCTGACTATAAGGCATTTTTATTGACTTACTTGACTTATTGCCGTGTCGCATCCCAGTTCACCGTCTGTGACGCTTCGGCAGCTTTCTCTATCCTCGCAGAGAGTTCTCTCCACTGTTTTCTGTCCTTTGCGAGCTCAGTGATTTTGACCAGATCATCGGTTGAATGGAGTCTAAAATGGTCAATTAGTCCTAGATCTCTGTTCAGTACGATTGGGAGAGTTGTTGTCGGCCGTCCTCTTAGTTTGTGGCCATGGATGAAGTAGGCTCTTGTTGCTCTGTTGGCAGGGATGTCGCTGTCTCTACGAAGAATATGCCCAAAGAGGTTCCACCGGGCTTTTAGAATTTGCAGCGAGAGGGGCTTTTCCTGGCATTTTTTATACAGTGACTTATTTGTGATTTTTACTGGAAATTTAATGTTTAGGACCTTTTTCAGTTGTTTTCGGTGGAAAGTAACTTATAAAGTTGTATTTTGGTTGTGGTTTTGAGTTTATTTCCTTTCATCCACACGTGGTAAAGCTTGTTGAGGGCTGCGGTGGAGAGCTGTTTTCTCCTTTCTACATCCTCGAGATCACCAATGAGTGAGCCCACTTTCTTTGCGTTTTTCCAGTCTTCCTCGTTTTTTGAAAGAGCTGTGAATTCTGTTTTGTCTGTGTTTACTTTTAGTTGGTACTTATGTAGCGTTTCTTGGATTTCGTTGATGTTAACGTAGTCCTGTCCGATAAAATCCACGTCGTCTGCGTAAGCTATCTCGTTTGGAATTTCTTTTTCATATTTCACTTTTCATTTTCATTTTTATTGGGTATTTTTATTAGGGATTTTATTTGGATATATTCTAGTTTGACTAGTATAAGGCATTTTTATTGGGCATTTTGTTCGACGATATTTTCTATTCTGACTATTAGACATTTTTACTAAGGCATTTTTATTGGACATTTTGATTCGATATTTTCTTTGTTGCTTTTGGATCCTCTTTGTATTTTTTATCTTATTCTTTGAGAATTGGTTTCATACATTGCTAATTGAGTATTCGTGGAATAAACTTATTATAGTTGTTGGTAACGTTATTTTGTGCTTGCGGTGTTCCTTTTTTCTTGAGTGTAGCCATTTTTGTCTCGACATCACTCGTATATTAGTTAGGGATCAATGGCCTTAGTACTCCACTGATACTCAAGGACCCAAGATTGTGAACTTTGTAGTATTGCACGGCTGCTAGGCACGCTACCATAACCAGTAGGGCCTGCAATTACTTAGAGTAAGAAGAAGCACTGAGCTTCTATGGATAACTAGACTAGTGGGTCCTATTGCAGTAGTAACTAAGTAAGTTAAGGAATCCACCCAGCTAGGTCTAGTTACATATAGAAATGTTTTGTTACTGTGGACATTCGGGCTGAAAAGTGGAGGTACTAAATAATTATACTGTGATGCCCTAACTAAATGTTCATTCCTTCTAGCAAAGACAAGATGTGTCACTTTGTCGAAGGCGAAAGGGCTTATTCTCAAAACAGCTGCTTCAATGCTACACTTTCCCAATCTATTGAAAGTTTCTTCTACAGAGCTCATTCTAGGACTTTTATTTCCCGCAAAAAAGTGCCAAGAGGTGACTCCCTGGCGGAAATGTGTGATATTAATTTTGTTACTACATGATAATAAGCGTTTAAAGAGTTCATTATTATGTTAGTATTGTACAAAATTAGCTAACTATTTTTATTAACTTAATCGTGTGTCTTATAATCATTTGTATACTCATGTATACTCGTGTATATATACATGAGTATACAAATGATTCATATGTAGATCTGAGGCAAAAATACATCACAAATATTTATAGCGATAGATTGTGGTTTCCTTTTCAATTTTAACCAATAATAAATGTTGCAACTAGAACAAATATGAGAAGGAAATTTATGAACAAGGAGATTGGAGCAAAAACAAAACACGTGCAAGTTGTTTCAAATGTTCATTCAATTTTCTCTAAGTCGAAAAGAAACGCGTGGTTGAGAAAACTTTTTTGAATAGATTTTTTTGCTTGTATAATCTGAAATCAATTTGACACATGCCTCATTGAATACAATGCCAACTACTTTTATCAAATAATTAAATGGCACAATTTAAAAAAAAATCAAAATTTAACAATACAAAACCATGGTACTTTTATTTTGAATGATAATTAAATGCACATTCATTATTTCACACGCATTCTAACTTCAAGCTTGTGCCTATTTTTGTTTTTGGAATATAACAATGTTATTCTCTCACCAGCAATCTTGTTAAGTTCGTCTTATATATCATTTTCAGTCTCGTTTCTTGATGCATAACAATTTGTTGTAGGGATTGATCCTAGACGTCAAATTTTAAAAACATTTTCCAGCTGTCTCTAGATGTCATAAAAGAGATTCAACAGTTTCAATTAACACTCAAGCCTACATAGTATGAGGCAGGAATCTCTGTGCTTAATTAATGCATTGTGCGGACGTTATACATAGTGGGTCTATATAACAGCAATCTGGACTCAACAAGTCCACAGACCTTTTCTTTAAATTTACTCGAGCACGCATTGGCCTACACGGAAAGTTTGGGCTTTTATGTGTTGATGTGAACTGGTTCTCTCTGTTTGTGGGAGTGTGTAAAATCCCAACAGGCAGGTTGGCGAGATTAGAGTTGAAACCATTCGATGGAGATGCTGGTGATAAATCAGGAAGATCGGCTGTTTCCACTGGTATTGCGTCTCTCTGTGACAAGTAAGGTTTTCCATTATTTGATGAGCTGTCTTCTGTCACGATCCGATTCTGCACAGGGGTAGCTTCCATATACACGTAACAGCAGGCAAGTATGGTGAACAAGAATATGAAATTTCTGCTCATGATACTCATTGTCACCAAAATCACAAATACTTGGTTTGGATAAGATTTTTTAGAATAAAAACAGCCAAATTCACGAGGTTGAGTTAGAGCTTCCAACAAAGCTTAGCAAGATATTGAAATAGATTGTTTTTCTTTAAACCTGAATCTTGAAGCATGGAGCACCAGCAGGAGAGCTTCAAATGAAATCTATATAGAAACTAGCCGATTTATAACAGATGTGAATACTACGAACAAGGCGGATTATTCTGTCTCAAGTGATTTCACTAGAGACATTTTCTTATCACACATGTGCACGTTGATATTTTATGTCCTTGATCGCACGTACTCGTTATCACTAAGGCCACGATGACATAAAGCTTCATCCTTCATCGCGTCACTTTCCAACATTCATTCGCATAGTAATTCATCCATGATTTAGACTGTTTGTAAAGATGACTGACCATAACAGAGGAGAAAAAGTTTGGGGGTTTTTTTGTTTTGTTTTGTTTTTTCGGGGGGGGGGGTGGGTTGGACAGGGCTCATTATATCATAAGCCTTGGTTGAGGCTCGGAATGTACCATGGCCCCCTCCTATTCCCCTACCTTCTCCTCCTCCTCCTCCTCTCTCTCTCTCTCTCTCTCTCTCTCTCTCTCTCTCTCTCTCTCTCTCTCTCTCTCTCTTCTCTCTGTCTCGCTTTCTCTCTCTCTCTCTCTCTCTCTCTCTCTCTCTGACTTGTCATCTCCCCCGTTTTTCTCAACCCCATCTCTCGCAACCATCTTTATCAATTGGTCTGCCTGTCGCGATTAATTTTTTGCACCCATCTGCCAATATCTCTATGTTTGACTCTCTATCAGTTTGCCTGTCTCCCTTTATGTCAACCCCAAGGCCCTACGACTTACTTTTGTAAGTCAAACAGGCTCTTCTCGTCTCTCCAAGACAGTATTTCTGACTTTTTGTCTCCAAGTCTGTCTCTATCCCTGTCCGAGGGTCTGTTTGTCTGACGGTGTGGCTGCCTTTTTCTTTTTTTTTTCTTTATTCTGTCTAACTCACTCTATGTCTCTTTCTATCTATCTATGCGTTTCTATATTCATCTATCCCCATTTTGCTTTAGCGAGACTTTAAAAAATGAATTCAAAGACACTTCAAGTATAACTCTTTTGAGACAAAAATAGAAAGAGCAAAAATACGAAGTAGATGACAATAAATAAATATGAAATACTTTTTAGAAAGACTAAACTCTGAATGAGATTTTATTATTCTATGTCATGTCAATTCACCGCTTCTCTCCATAAAATTTCTGAAAAAGGAACATTCCCTCAATTTTCGGGTCCATTTCTTATTAATAATTTTTTGTAGACATCTAAAAAGGATAAGATTTTATCAAAACACCAAATTTTTTTCTTGTCTTGATTTAGGACCACTGTGACACTTTAAATGCATGTATACATATTTCGTAAGGCTCTTTAATTGTTTACCACCAAACTAATTTTGTCCATAGTTGAATGAAAGTCTAATAAGTTAGCATAAAGAATCAATGTCTTTCAAATTCTAGTCTTGAAAAGGAAAATCTGTTTTAAATAAAAAAAAAGTCGCTAACTTATTCTTAATTGTAAAACAATTGTCTGAAAATAATAATAATAATACTAACAACAACAACAACAACAACAACAACAACAACAACAACAACAATAATAATAATAATAATAATAATAATAATAATAATAATAATAATAATAATAATAATAATAATAATAATAATAATAATAATAATAATAATAATAATAATAATAATAATAATAATAATACATATAACCTTTATAACGCTCTAACTAAAAAGTTGTGTTCGGAGCGCTTTTACATTTTAAAACCTCAATAAAAAAAAGAACATCTAAAAATTGTATTATTACATATATATATATATATATATATATATATATATATATATATATATATATGCAATCACAATAGCGTTCATGCATAGAAGAACATGGTTTTACATTTAAATTAACTAAGAGGTGGAAGAAATTCGTCTTTTACAAGTCTGTTCTAAATTTGTGTCTTGCTGTGTTAGGCTCTTCCAGATTTTTTGTGCCACAGCACTGAATGCTCTTTGGCCATAGTTTTTAGCTCGATATCTTTTTACATTCAGAAGTTTTTTTTCCCCACTCGAACCAGAAGAAAAGCTGACACAAGGGTCTTTTTTATGGTCCGTTCAGAGACTCTCTCAAAGCGCCTAACCTCCACAATTCCAGATACACTGGCTTACAAAGGTGGCTTATATGAGACTCCAACGATTACTATTATTTACATATGGGAAGAGGTCAAAAGGTGCTCGGCAATACAGGGTCTATTTTAAACATTTTGGATTTCGTTGTTTGAGTAATAACAAGCTTTCTTTTGATGCTGGTGTACTTTCAATATGTCACTGAGACAATCTTTAATAGCTTTTCGTAAGTAAAATTCTATAAGTCGAGCTATGAAAGCATTTTGTCATCCCAACCTGTGTAAATCTGCCTCCGCCAGAGGTCAAACCAGGAAGCCTTGGTTTGAGGCTGAAATTTAGACCTTAAAATGTACTTTCGACAAAAAGTACGGTGATTTTCAGAAGGAGCATTACTTCGGCTACCATTTTTAGCAATCCACACTTCCTTGACTCCACTAGGTCAAGAGCTAGACCTAGGGATAATGTTGGTGTTATTTGTGACACTCGCCGTCACGCTAATCACTCATATGAAATGGCTTGTTGAGCTATAAATATGACATTTAGACATCCTAACAGATGTTTTCTTTGTTAATATAGGTCTGATTTACAACCTCTTTCAATGTTTTCCACTTGGAATAAAGAGGTTGGTCTAAAACCTGATAAAAATATTTCGGAGTCACAATGTCACAAATAACACTTCCAAGGCTAACTTCGTCTCTTTTCGTTTACATGAGATGAAATCCACATTTATGGTTCACCAATAGCGACAACTTGATCTTCCCAAACTTCCCTTCTCTCTTCAACATGGCTGAAAGAAAGCAAGGTAAGATTTATCTTGGTGTCACGCAATTTTTGTGTGTAACGAATAACACTTCTGGGTCTACACTGAATCAGATATTTTTGGTGTCACAATAGGATTGAGTAGCAAATAACATCAGAAGGGTCCAATTAGTGTGAAATCTATTTTTCGTGTGAGAATTAAAGCATTGTTCATCTTTTCCTGACTAAAATCAAGCTCAGGATTGCTGGTGATTATTAGCCCAACCACAATTTTATTGACTTCGAAGAAATTATGGTGTTATTTGATACACTATCGGACTGTGATGCAACATGTTCTGTGTCACAGGGCTTGGATTGTAATGAATAACACTATTGCCCTTTCATTTTTAGTCAATTCTCAATAATTTAACTAAGTGTAGATCTGGATATTTTGAGAAAAAGAATATTGTTCACAAAATTCGTTAGATTGCTCTTAGATAATAAAGGGTTCTATTGCAGTGGCTCTAGTGGTGGTATTTACAACAAAATAGTTAGAGTGATGCCATTGTTTGATGTCACAAGGCCAAAACTGTCACAAATAACACTTGAATTTTCAAGTTTATGACTTTGCAGCTCTAAAATTTCTATTAAACTAGAATAGATAATGATCTTTACACAAATCCAAATAATTGTTTATTGTAAATATTTGCGGCTTAGAACTTATTGCTCGGATAAAAAGATATTTGCTGCAAAATATTAAGAGTGATGCCACTGTTTAAGTGCTTTGTGACACAATGCTAAAGCTGTCACAAATAACACTTAACATTTCAAATTCATAAATCTGCAGCTCTCAAATTACTGTAAAGTTATAGATTAATATCATGAAAATACACTGTAATTAGTTCCTACTCCTAGTTAAAAAATACTTGCTGTGTGGGACTTCTTATTTGGGTACAAAATGATGTTATTTGCTACAAAGCTGTCACAAATAACACTTGAATTGTTTAGTTCCTAACTATGACTCTAGAATTGCTGTTCAACTATAAATTATATAATTTATTGTCTTTAAAGTAGTTGCTCTAACGCTTTGTTGTTGTTTTTTTTTTTTAAATTTTGATTATCAACAAACTCTTTCTTCATTAAAAAAATTGGTGTTGTTTCCTATGGCATACTGAACGTGATGCCACAGTTTTGTGTCACAGTAGTGAAGCTGTCACAAATGACTCTATAATTTTAAATCTTAAAGTACATGCTGTTTTTAATCGATCTTTGAATTTTGTAGGGGATAAAATGTTGGTTTATATTGATCCAATAGATATTTTCACTTAACCTTTCGCGATTTTATAGCAGATATTATTTGAAAAAATCAAAGCAAAATAGCTGAGCTGATACTGCAGATATTCTGAGTCAAAGGTTTGAAAGTTCATTTTTTTTTGTGTGTGTGTGATTTCATTGATTAAGATGCAGGTCCAAAATTCAAAGCTGTTGACTAGAAGTAGAAATGCCTGTGGAAAAAAAAATGAAAGGGTATTGCATTACATCTAGTTTCTGTCACAGGTCTTTGTTTCATTTCTTTCCTTTCAGGCTTGAGACCTTATTAAGCTTATTAAGTTATTCGCTTTCCTTCTCGTAAATCAAAAAGTACACGAAGAAAGCCTGCCGTTTGTTCAAATTTTGATTTGGTTGCTAGCTCTCCACAGGACGATCATTTGGACTCAGTTGCTAGTTCTCCACGGGAAGTTCATCTGGATGATAGGGACAGTTTTTTTTGCTCATGACTTTGCAGAACTGTCAGTCTGTTATTCTGTGGAAGCTGTGCAAGCTATTGCCTCTAAGTTTAAGCCTCTATTGCAGAAGTTTCCAATTCCTCAGGTTACAACTAAGACTGTAGTTAAGGTAAATGGGTGTATAGACAAAATAGCCTAAGCTTTGATGCCAGAAGGCTTTGGATGTGGTCTTCTGTATCCTGTTTTGATAAAAAGGGATAGTAACTGTGTCCCCAGAGCCCTTAGTCTTGCAGTGTTTTGTACAAAAAATTATCATCTTGAGGTCAGGTGCAGGATTGTTCTTGAACTGGCTGAACATGTTCAAGAATACGTCAACTCTTCAGATGGTACTACATCTCAGGTTGCATGTGAGACTTCAAATCACTATTGCGACACAGTCTATGATACCTTCATACAGGAGTTTTTGGAAGTCAAGTCTCTTGGGACATTTATGGGAGTCTGGCAACTGATGGCAGCAGTAAATGTGTTTGGCGCAGCTTGTAGAAAACAGTCTACCCTGATAAAGGTATACCTTGTCATAAGAAGTTGTTTAGTCGAGTGCTGGAGCCCAGAGTAGAGAGATCATCTTCTTCTTTTTCTATCATTATTTTCTGGTCTTCTTCAAGAGAATTGCCAGACTCTTTCTGGACTGCAAACCAAGCAGTGCTAATGCTTTCTATCTGTCATGGAATCACAGTAGAAGTTGAGTAATGGTTAGCAATCATCATAGGCTTGCCAAATACAATTTTTTTCTTTTCATCTGCAGAAATTAATATATTTTTGTTTGCTGATAGATAAAATTTGTTTAGGGTGTAATGTTCTGCTCAGTGTTTGCTTTGGTTATGATTTTATGATTCTAGCAGACCATAACAACTTGAAGCGTTGTTTCTTTTTTTTTTTTTTTTGTTTTGTTAATGCGTTTTTGTTATCTTAAGTATACCAGTGGGCCTGAATGTTGATTTATAGATAATACTCCTCTAAATTGCAATTGAAGCATTGCTGTTCGGGTGTTTCTTTACAAGGTATATAGGCCTATTTTATGGATTGGTAATAAAATTAAAAAATGATGCATGTAAAAAGGCCTATAATTATGATAGTCTAATGATATTGACAGTGCATGTTTAGATAAATATTGAAATTGTTTACCATACTACAGAAAAAAAGTACGTACATGTATGTTACTTTTTCATATCCCCTCTTTTCAATACTTCGTGTCTATAAGCGTTTTCAACTACATGTATGTTGCTTGGAATGTTTGTTATTTGGATATATTGATTTTGACAAATGTTTTGGATTAAAAATTTGTATCGTGTGTATGTGTAAGAGGAGAAGTTTTCTTTATTGATAACACAACATTCGTTTCTCAACATCTTTATGCTTGTTCAATTTCGATGGACTTTAAATCAATGCAATTTTAAGATACGGATTTTTGTAACTGGCTTGCTATGGTTAAAATAAAAAAGAGAGCTTAGGCTTGCATAGATGTAAGCAGGTTTTGTTTGCTTTGTTTTTTTTTTTTTTGTTTTTTTTAATTTTTGTGTTGTTAAACGTCCATTTTGCATCACCAAAAAAGGGTCACAAATAACACCACATGTGTTATTAATTCTTACAAACTTGCTATATTTCTTGGTTTTTGAAACCTACGGTCTAAAAATGAAAGATAAATAACGAGCAAGATAAGAGTTTATCAAAACAAAGTATGTACATTCTTCAAGAAAAACTTATGGATTGAGAAAATGTTATTTGTGACATGTGACGCAAAACACAACATGGTTTCCTCAGGTTCCCTCCTCAAACAAAGTGTCAAAGGTGTTATTTTTTTCTTTATGAACCTTAAAAAGAGCAAAACGTAACATGAAAGTAGTTATATATGATCCCCTGACCAAGAAATGAAACACTTCTTGCATCACATGTCACAAATAACACCAGTTCAACCTTGCCGGAAAAATCGGCTAATCTCAACTCTGACTATCTTAACTATCTTGTGAGTATTCATTACACAAAATACAGGTATGACTTGATATTTCCACCAAAGCATAGAAGAATTGGACCATTTTTAATTTTTTTCTTAGTGGTTTCACCTTTTGACCTCTTCCCATATACACCAAGATTTTTAGCCTTAATAATACAAGTTACCACATCATGTCCAATATTCAAGTATTCTCTATCATTGTCTTTCAGTTCATTTCTGACATTAAAAAGTAAACACTCTGTTTTGTCACTATTCAGCTGAAGCTTGTCTTTGACCATCTTTTTCTGTACTTCATAAATAAAAATTGCAATTTTTTTCCAACCCCGGAGAAATCAAATGATGAACTTAATTGATAAACCTGAGTATCATAAGCATACTTGTGATGCCTTAAACAATGAGCAGTTGCAATTGATCTAAGACGCGTTGTATAGCCTACAAGGTAAATATATAGGTACAAAGACAGAACCCTGAGGAACACCAAATTTCAAGTCATAACAAGATGTTTTACTATTTATGACAACAGTCTGTGTGTAATCTCTAAGGTATCAGCCGAACTATTTCAATACAATTCTAGAGATACCATAACAGTGCAAAAGCCTAAAATAATGTTGTGATCAATGGTATCAAAATTTGCTCTTAATTCTAACAGAGAAAAAAAAAGTAAACTATGCCTTCATCTGTCTCAGCATGGTGATGTTTTTAGAAGCAGATTTGTAAGCATCGAACAGTCCTTTATGGTCGAATATTTTTTAAAACTTGTTTTAATACAACTTTCACTAAAGTTATAAATACAAATGAAAATAACTAAACTGGCCTGTTGGCCTTCAAATCATCGAGACAAATTGTTGGCATTTTAAACAAGGTTTTGATGATAGCATGATTGAAAGGTTTTGAGTGACAGCGTTACACATACTATGTCTCGTCAACAAGACTGTTGGTATCGGATCAAGAACGCATTTCTTTCGAGAAGAGGAAACGATCAACTCATAAAAACTTCCTTTTAAATCACCATTTGAAAGGTTAAAAGACTCTCAAAGATATGGTTTATGCTCTGGTAACATATCTGTTTTACATCATCAAATGATGATCTCATCGTGTCCATCTTATCTTAGAGATCAATCTTAAAAAACATTGCATTTGTGTTTCGGCCTTTATTAGACATAGCAGTTGTCGTAATTTCTCAATGCTATTGATAAAACTCACTCAGTTATTCTGATATTGTGGTACATTCGCAGAAACTAACAAAGCCTTTAGTTTAGACTTATACTTTGTTAAAAATTTCGCTGTGACAAGTAAGTTCATTAGCTAACCATCTCCTTTCGGCAAGAAGGCGCTCTGCCTTTAGCCTGTTTTATTCTTCAGCTCATCCAAGGAGCTGGAAGACGAGGGATTACAATTCTTGTCTTTAGTGTATCAACTATGATCAAGAAGCTCTCTTATTTTGATATTGCAAGACAAGGGCATATCACCACTGTCTACAATGGATGGTACAATTTGCAAAAGATCAGTATGGAAACCAGCTTCATCAAATTTCATATTCCAACAACTTACAATTCGTTTGTTTTACTAGGTTTTATACTGAAAGTTTCAAAAGTGATGACATGATGTTCAGAGAGGCATTTATAATCAACGTCAATGTTCACGACCCTATCAATACTTTTAATTAAAACCAAGTCAATTAGCAGCTCGTTTGAAATTTCTGCATGCAGATCTAGATCTAGATCTAAATCATCTAGATATAAAATAAGAATTATGACTGTATCCGTACACAAGTACGATGGTTTGGTAGGACGAATTATTTTTTATTCAGCTTTTACACATTCTCTTTAAAAAAAAAAAGGTATAATTATGATTAACTTCTGCGAAAAAAAACTATCGTTTCCTACACACCCTATTCTCAAGAGCTACAGGGTACTTCAATCTTTCCACTTATCTTCCTTTTCTCTTTACAGTCCCCACACATCGATTGATCTGTACTGTCTTGTAGGAGTTGGGAAACTTCCATAAAAGTCATACAACTTTGCCCTCGGATTGGATTTATGTCTCCTTAGATATTTCGTGGATATATACACGAATAAAATAACCTGCATAATGTGCAGGTGTTGAAATTGTTCTTTTAAAGCGTTTGAAAATAGAAGATGTATATTATAAATCGGTCAGGCCTTAAATATTTTTATCCGGACCATCTTGTAGGAATTGGTGGAAAAGAAAATTATAAAAGCCAGAGCAACCTGACTCTCATTGGATTTATGTCTCTACAGACATTCCGTGGATATGTGCACGCACAAAACAGTCACAATCCTGAATAAAGCACAGATGTTTACATCGTTGATGTAAAGCCTTTAAATATATGAAATAAATTTCTGTCTCTACCAAACATTATCTGATCCACAACATCTTGCAGAAATTGGTGGGGAAAAAGCAATAAAAGAAGAAAAAAAATTTCCCCTTTATGACATTTTCATCTCATTAAAAAATTTATTCGATACTTTCAAGAATAAAACAATCATAGTCTTGCAAAAAGCACAACTTTTCATTATGTTACCGCACAGCCATTAAAAATACGAAATATAAATTTGTGAATCCTCTAACATTTATATCGGGCCAGCTGTGCATACAGTTTTAGTAGAATCATTTAAATTGTGAGATATGATTCTGTCCATCCTCAAACATACTATTTGGCCTGCGCCACTGTCAATTCTTAAACAGTTTAGCTAATGATAAGAAAAAAATACATAAATTGCAATCGCCTGCTAGGTTGGTCAAATCTTTATACCCGTCGGCATGAAAAGTAAAGGTTAAAGTAAAAGTAAAAGTTTCCTCCTGCTCCTTCTTCACCTGCAAGTAGACTTCTCCCTCTTCTTATCCTTCTCTTTATATCCTATTTTAAGGAAAATCAAAGCTACAAAAGAAATTAGAGTTGATGGAAATGGCGAAAACTAAGTAGCACAAATACGAGCTGGAATAAAATGGATCGAAGAAGGGGAAAAAACCCAATTTTTTTCTAAACCTAGAAAAGAGTAGGGCCGAAAATAACACTATCAACCGTTTAGTCAAAAGAGATGGAGAAATAGTGACCGATGGTTATGAGATCATCAAAGAAATAAAAAGTTACTATGAAGAATTATACAAAGATGATAAATCAGTAGAGATGATAAAACAAAAAGCCAACTTATTTTCAAAGAATTTAAAAGTTCTTACTTTAACAGCGCAGCAAAGACATCAAACTGAGGCAGTGATAACAGAACACGAAATAAAGGAAGCATTGAAGAGCATGAAAAATGGATCAGCACCAGGTTCCGACGGCTTGCCCGCAGAAATCTACAAATTCTTTTGGCATGACATAAAGGATTTTTTATGGATTCTCTACATTACAGCCAGCAAGAAGGAAAATTATGTCCCTCTCAAAGGCAAGGAACAATAGGACTTATCCAAAAAGGGAAGGAACTACCAAAGAAAATTTAACTAACTTGCTCCCCATTAGTCTCACCAATGCGGATTATAGAATAATATCAAAAGCGCTTGCACTTAGAATAAAGAAAATTCTACCACACATCATACATAATAATCAAACGGGTCTTGTAAAAGGATGAAATATATCAACAACTATCAGACAAATTGAAGATATAATAATTCATGAAAGCAATAAGGAAACACAAAGTATTGTTCTGAGCTTAGATTATTCAAAAGCTTTTGACACATTATCAACCTCACTCATACTAGAAGCACTTGAAAAATTTGGATTTGGTAAAAACTTGAAATCCTGGATTAAAATTTTAGTGACTGATCTAATATTAAAAATGCTGGAATATATTCTGAATATTTTTATCTAGAAAGAGGAGTCCTATATCCCCAATGATTTTCATTATGGCTGTGGAAATGCTCGCAATACGCATTCGCCAGGACAATAACATTAGCGGAGTTAAAATAGCGAAATCAGCGCCTAGTATAAAGATACTTCAGTATGCAGATGACACCACACTTTTTTAAAGTAATGAAACTGACTTCAGAGAGGTATTGGCCCAAATAAAAAAGTTTAGCTTATTTTTCCGCTTACAATTAAATGAAAATAAGTCCAATGAAAGTATTCTATCAAATACTTCAGCCCAACCACAAAAAAAAGGTAACATAAGATATGTGGACAAGATCAAAATACTAGGAATACATTTTAGCAGGAGAAATTAAACATAACAGGAAAGGAAGACTGAACAAAAAAATAGAAAAAAAAAACGCTGTGTTTATGGGCAAAAAGAGATTTATCTATTAAAGGAAAAATTATTTTAAAAACACTAATCTTAAGCAAAATAAACTACATCATCAGTAGCATTGGCCTACCAGAAAAAGTCCTTATACAAACAGACAGGATTTTATTTCGTTTTCTCTGGAAAAAGAAATTCTCGAATACGAGGCGTTTGAAAAAAATTAAAAGAAAAGTGCTTTGCAGTGATACAAAAAACGGAGGGCTTAACATGTTTGACATTTCTCAGATACAATCTGCAGCCTTCTTACAATGGCCAGAAGCTGTGTGTACAGGACCAGAAGAAGATTGGAAAACAATAACCTTTCAGACCAGTCGCGGGTAAGGCGGCTTTTCTTAGCTCAAGCAGAACCATCAAAGGTATTAATAAAATTAAAAACCCATTTACACAGAATAAAGCTCAAGCATATAACCCTACTGAAATCAAATATCTATTCAGAGGTGATGAAATTGGAAAATTAAAAATAAAAGGTATGTTACAACTAATAGCAGAATTTGAGCCATCGCATGCTACCACATTTTGGAACAACAAATTTAACTATCAAGTTCCAAAAGACATGTGGTCAATCCCATACAAATATACTAAAGAAACTCGACTGCAGACATTGCAGTGGACAATAATGAGCAGCATTTGTTCCACTAACATACTGTTAAATAAAATGGGTATGGCGCCGAATAGAAACTGCACTCGATCCGGTCAGGAAGACTACATAGAGCACTTCTTTGCTGAATGCCCCGCAGTAAGACCACTATGGATAGAAGTAGAGAATCTGATAGCAATATGGCCTGGAAGAAGACTGACACTTACAACTTCTATGATCCTTTTAGGACTAGAACAAGGAAAATTATCCTCAAAAGAATCCAAAGCTATAAACTTAGCAACTCTTATAGGAAAACTACGCATTTCCAAATTTAAGTACGGAAAACAGACATTTTTGAAAGGCCTCTTCTACTCAGAAAGCCACCTTAGAAAATTAAACCTTTTGAACTAATAAAATACATCGGTAATTATCAATCAAGCATATATGCCAAACATACATGAAAACCTTGGTAAACCAAAGTTTATACATATATATATATATGAAATATTATTATTATTATTATTATTATTATTATTATTATTATTATTATTATTATTATTATTATTATTATTATTATTATTATTATTATTATTATTGTCATTATTATTATTATTATTATTATTATTATTATTATTATTATTATTATTATTATTATTATTATTATTATTATTATTATTATTATTATTATTATAAAGTCATCTGTTTGAAAGAATTATTGAAATAAAATCCACATTGCCGATGATTGCAAAAAAACCGATGCCTAACTAATTCTCTGAGCAAAAAAAAAAAAAAAATCACAACTAGTTAAAACAAAAGTACTTTTTTGCGTACCACTGCAATAGTTGAAGTATGGAAATGATGTTTTACAATTATCATTATTTTATTGTTATTACTACGAAGCCTACTGATACTATTGGATCTAGCAAAACAACGTAGAATGCTGAATTATCATGGAAAAACATTATAATGGCATTGCAGTTGTGATATAGTTTATAACTTTAAGCCCATTTAGTGTGACCATTGATACATCACAGGTTAAATAAACTTGACATATTTTAACAAAGGACACAAAAAAGTCAAGGACACCAACATTATTATCATTACCTTGATTATCGCCGAAAATTACATTTCTAAAATTTTAAAGCATAGGCACTTAGCCAATCAGCCATCCACATCTAAAAAATAGATGCCAAACAGGCCTCTAATGGATTTTAGATGCATATTTGACTGAAAGACAATATTTGAATATAGAAATGAAGGAGGCATTCAAACATAGATACGGCACCGAGCCTCTTGTGGAGACAAGACCAGGTACTTAGCCAATTAGCCATCCACATCTACAAATAAAAAGATGCTTCATAAACAGTGACTCTCACGCTGGCTCAAATAGACTTAGAAACTGAATCGCGAAGTCATATTTTTACAGGACATAAACAGATTAGCCAGTAACAGATCTTAGAAAGATGCACGTTTGACTGAAAGACACAATTTGAAAGGATTTCAAACCACGATAGAGGCTGAGACAGACGGAGCTAGACCTAAAGATCAAAAGATGCAAGAGACTGTAAATAAAGATTCCTAGGCTAGTATTACAGCAGGGCTACCTGTTGTGAGGGCTTGTTCTTAAATTCAACGTGTGTTATTTGTAGGCGGGGCGGAGCACCCTGCTTAGGAACTGACCTCACAGTTACTTAGTTTCACAGAGTTGTGTAACAACCTTCAGTGGTCTATAATCTCTATCACCTCCGGGCTTTGATATTACTTTGTGGGATAGGTGGAAGACTGCTGCGGTTTAGAAAGATATTCTTGTAAGGAGGGTTAGCTGGTAAAAGTCAATGATTTACCACATTAACTGATTGCTTTTATTGAGCTTGTATTTTATCCACCTAGCGTATGGCTTACTTATATAATTTACTTGCTTATATTTTAACTACGTTTGGTTCATCACCATAGTAGATTCATTGTCTTCGTTCTTTTATGTTGTGAATGCTTTTTCTATAGGTTTTAGTGTCATCAGAATGTTTTAGCGGTGCTTATGCTTATTTGCATTTTCAGGAAGAGTGTTTTGAGTCTACTGGGTTTATTGAGTTTTCTGGTTTTATTAACATCCGATTTTCTCCTGCTTGTTCTCTTTATAGTTCTAAATTCTAAATTCTAGCGGGTTTTTTTTACTTTTCAATTTCTAAGTTCTTTCTAACTTCTAATTCTAATTTTAATTCTAAGTTCTAATTCTAATCTGGTTCTATTTTGATTCCTAGTTTGATTTTTAATAATTTGGTTTATTAAGTTACGTTCAATGGTGTAATTTGTGTTAAATTCTGCTTATACATGTGTAGTTCGGTTTTAAGTTTACATGCGTTTACTTATTGTGTCGGTCTATGGATATTTTGTTGTTTCAAGATTTATTTGGAGTTTGTACTTGTATTCATTTACTTATTTTTTTCCTTTGCTCTAGATTAGTACTGTTATTCCAACTTAATAAATGTCTTGTATTTGTTCCAAACTTACCTGTATGCCTTATTTTGGTTATTTCGTTGTCTCGTAATAAGGAAAAGGAAGATAGGGGGGGGGGAGGAGTAGGAAAGGGTGATAATATCTTCATTTGGCCAGAATAGGTGTAACTAGAGAAGAGTAAAAGACATACTGCGGAAAACTGTCAATCAAGAAGCTAGAATTAGACACTTTTATTGATGGGGATTGCTTAATTACATTTGAATTTCCAAATTAGAATATGAAAATATGAGTTGATTTTTTCGGGAGATGCTTCAGTGGATCGAATTTTCGACCTTCGCAATTAAAAAAAAAAAAAAGAGCAGGCCGACTAGAATCTAGTATCTATAAATACTTTTTTCTTGTAGTGTTGGCATTTCAAAAACACTAAGAATTTTTTCGCTTATATCTCTGTTGAAAATTTAAAGGTGAGTCATTGTCCTTCAACCCATAGATTATAAAAATCCCTGCTCATATTCAAGAACTCACTATGCTTTTGGAAAAAAAATTGTTTAATATAAATCACCTCTAACTCAAATATTTATAACATTAATGTCTTTCATTTTGGGGATGTATGTTTTTGTTTTGTTTTTTTTTAAATATTTTTTTACGTTATAGTTTAAGAAGCTCAATTGTTGCGACTTCTGTTATGTCTAAAAGATTAAACTAAAGCTTCTTTTCAGGTATTTTGTTATTAATCACTTGCTTATCATTATTACTATCCTTTGCATTTCTTCCCTTTGTGAACTCATTATCCTATTTTGTGCACTTTCGAATTGTATTATGTACTTAATTTAACTATGCAGTGAAAATGTGTTGAATTTTAGAAAAGTTCTGTATCCTTCTTTATAATGGCTTTTTTTATTTTTAATTAAATGTTTAAGTAAATTATCAAAAACTTTCAAAAATGTTCTATTGTCATCTGACGCAGGTCAAGTGAAATAAAAGCAATGCATTTTACTTGTTATCATTTAAGAATAAAATTCAAGTTTTTATTCGGTTTTTTTTTTCTTTCTTCTTCTCCCCAACCTCATCCTTGTCCTCTTCCTCCTGTTCCATATCGTTCTTGTTCTTGTTATTGTTCTTTTATCTCGCTTTCTTGATGTCTTCTCTGTCTGTCTGTCTGTCGGTCTCTCTCTCTCTCTCTCTCTCTCTCTCTCTCTCTCTCTCTCTCTCTCTCTCTCTCTCTCTCTCTCTCTCTCTCTCTCTCTCTCTCTCTCTCCCCCCATCTTTCACTGTTGTATTTCGAAGGCTTTGTCTATATTTCACTTTTCTCTACCACAGCTGTATATTTTCTCTTGATTTTTCCAATGTACGTCCATCTTGTAAACACAGCTGGTTTTTTAAAGCATGGCTCATAGATATTTGATAGTTTTTTACTTTACATTTCACATTTACATAAGACTTTATTGACAGCATTTAAGAATAAATTAAAAAAAAAATTCAATACCCATCATTTTATTCAAATAAAGCAACACATTTTATGAGGGTTTTTTAACCATAGTTATCACCAAAGAGATATTGCTGTACGTTAGAACTTCTGCTTCTACTCAAGAAAGCTTAAAACTGTTTCAATCTGAAACTAAAGGAAATGAAATCGAAATTAATCGTCGTGTTCAACCTGTTACATAAAACATGATAATTCTAAAAAGGCTTTCTCGGTCTAAAATCGTTGAAAAAAATGAAGCCTCTAGGCTTAAAGGAATTGCAATTAGCATAAAAATCTGAAGGAAAATATATTGCTTTCTTTGAATAAACAGATTTTGATCAACATCTGCTTCAGCCCTTGACAGCAAACAAACATCACTCTGTGGTTTCTAAGTTTATAAAATTATCAATATCCGCTTGTCTTCGCCGCCGGCCAAAGCTACAGTAAGCAACCACACATCGACACCGCGCATGCCCTCTATACGGTCTACACCAAGGACAGAGTGAAGCATCACACTCTCTTTCTGGGGCGACCTCAGGCAGGTTGAGCATCACCAGAGCCAGCCCCAGTAATGTCCACAGTACCAGGCCTTTGCAATGAAAACTTGGTTGTATTACTGCGTATGTGAATGAAAGGTATATGCACAAAGTACTTTTTCGGCAAGCTTGATTGATGTATTGCGGCCTATATATATATATATATATATATATATATAAAAACAACATAAATATTGAATTAGCTGAATGCCATCGAGTTATTAAAGAAAAAAAGAATATTTACAAAAAGGCAATTGTTTCCATATCACTTATGCTTCAAATTCTTCAAAATATAATGACTTAAACCAGCTTTTACGTGTAATCATACCGCACAAAAAAATAATGAGATTTAAATGTATAAGATACTTCCACCATAAGGGAATTTACAATATTCCAGTGCGGGAAATGGAGATGAAATCTGAAGAGAGGCGCCTACATAAAGCATACTGATTTTCTCTCAGTTTCAGGCAAAATAAAATCATGAAGACTGTGAAGTGTCATACATCATCATCATCGTTCTCATCATCATCTTAGCCTCATTATAGAACAGCCCAAATATATCACGTTAGCGCTGAAGTGTCATCCATGGTAATTGATATACCGTACTAAAAGAAATGTTCATTTTTGGAATGGGTGCAAAGCTTATAGAGATAGGATGTTCTTGTATTTGATTTTAAAAAAAAAAAAACAGATGGAAAAAGCATTTATTCCATTAATGACTTAAGGAATGAAAACATTATCTTTTCGATTAGGAAGTAGCTGATCTGCAGGAACGGCTATTTTACCTACCCAGATTAAAAATAACTCAAAAGGTTAAAAAAAAGATGTTTGAGAGTAAAAATTAACAATATTATTGAAAGGCTTTGTTCGTCTCACAAATTTTTAAATGTATACCAAAAACTAAAGTGAAGCGACCCAATTAATAAATTAAGAGCTATGATTTCAAAGCTGTAGATTTGTTTACTTTATTTACAACATGGACGTTTCAGTCGTTATTCACCGAACGATTTTGCACCCTCGTCACAGTTAAATAAAGTTCCTGGTAAAGGAAATTCAATCAGTAATTTCACTCTATGCTTTGCACAAGCTACCTTTGATTTTGGTCCCTTTCTTTTTCTAACACTGTTTTAAGATTTATTCTATCTTAGGTATTATAGAATAGAAAAATTTCAGATAGGCCCCTAATATTTACATGTACTAACTGTCAAAGAAAAAGAAAAAAGATATTAATTGTTAACAGTGAATATCAACATTTTATAATAAAATGTTAAAGACAATGTTTAAATAGCTTTCTTTCCACTGAAAATCTTCATGTTTGAAATCGAATCACAGAACTCTGATCACAGAAACGTTTTTTTCAAAAGAAAAAAGATACTAATTGTTAACAGTGAATATCAACATTTTATAATAAAATGTTGAAGACAATGTTTAAATACCTTTCTTTCCACTGAAAATCTTCATGTTTGAAATCGAATCACAGAGCTCTGATCGTGTCTACAGAAACGTTCAATTTTGAGGATAAAGTGTGTGAGGTTCCTCACTAGGCGATGCTCTTATATACTTTTCACTGAGACCTTTCCCCACTGGAGATAACAAGTACTGTAAACACTTTCGATTCCCTAGTGTAATATACATATGGGTTGTATTATTTTGGCACTTGATTTAACTTTATACCACTTCATGAAAAAAATACAACAATAACTCTCAAAGCCATACAACTAGACAAAGAAAACAAAATTGGAAAGATGATCAACCCTGAAACATTTGAATTTTCTCATATTTTATTGAAGACCTTCTTTAAATGAAGTAAACATCCCAAGCAAAAAAGTAAACTTTATCTGGATGCAATTGTTTAAGCAGCCCTGGTTTTAATTTATCTCTCTACTGAGACTGTATGCTCTTCCTCCATCATCACGGAGACTGTAAAGATCTTAAGTGTCGTTTCCTCCATCATCACCTTTCTTACTTTTCATCTGGGCTTGTGGTGTTAAAGGGCCAATTCCAAATCCTTTTTTCCTCTTCACATAGATAATTCTGTCTTGGTTTTTAAAAAAAACTTTTACACAATGGAAAATCGCAAAAGATTTCATGAATTTTTCAAAAGGGGTAATAAAAACTTATTGCATCCAAAAAATTTTTCAAAACGTTTTGCGAAAGAAAACAAAGAAAAAAAAACCTCTAAACACATATGATGAAAAAGTGGTACAGTTTTTGCATAAAATAGAACTTTGAAACATTGGAATTCTTCTCACAATAAGACACTCATATCATGGTGTGAAAAATGTTATTGGAATTTAATGTGTAGGTCTTTTTACATAAAGTTTGCATTGACACAAAAACAAGTGATAAAATCTTGCAATCAATATTAAATATCAGAGCTTTGAAAAGATTCTATTTCACAGGCAAGCCATTCAGAGCGCGGGAGTAACCAATGATGTAAAGGAAGCTTTTATCAATTCTATAGAAGGAATTTTTCACTAAAAAGTATAAAAAAACAAAGGTTTTAGAAAATTTTGTTTGGATGTACATAAAGTTTGTCGAAATAATAAAATGTGAGTAGATTTTCAAACAGTATTAAAAACCAACTGTGTTATCAAAAATCCTGTCTGGATCTTTAAAATTTTTTTTCGCGATGAAAAATCGCCACAGATTTTCAAAAAATTTGTTGAAAGGGGTAATAAAAACTTCTTGCATCCAAAAAAAATGTTTCCATAAAGATAGCAGAAACTTTCACAACCAACTAGCTCTAGATCTAGTAACCGCAATCAAAATTTTACTTTTCGAAACATTTGTTTCTATGGAGAGTGAAAAGTGGTATACCATCTTATCAAGGTCTAGATAGATCTATATTTTGACTGAGGGCTAATTTAAATCCAAATTTGATTCTAGGCTATTTAGATTCTAGATCTAGATCTAGATTCTGACGACATTTTATTGATTAGAAAGTCCTCAAGATTACCCTGATTTTGATTCTATGTTTAAATCTAGATTTTAGACTATATAATTATACCTATAATTCGAAACTGGTTGACCTTGATCTAGATTCTGACAACGCTTAGATCTAGACGTTCGTCTATATATATATATATATATATATATATATATATATATATATATATATATATATATTTATATATATTCGATCAATTAGAAAAGAAAAATAAGTAAGCTTAGTATAGTAGGATAAATAGAGAAATCTGAGAACTGGATTTAAAGACAGAATTTAGATCTACACAGTAAATTTTCTTAGCTCTAACTTACAAACACACACACACACACATATATATATATATATATATATATATATATATATGTGTGTGTGTGTGTGTGTTAATGTCAGAGAGAGAGAGAGAGAGAGAGAGAGAGAGAGAGAGAGAGAGAGAGAGATTTAGAGCTAAGAAAATTCACTGTATAGATCTTTCTACATAAAGATAGCATTTGAACACAAACAATTGATGAAATCTTGCAATCAATATTAATTGATCTCGGAACTTTGAAAGTTTTCTGATTCATCTAGTTCTGCCAAGCTATTGAGAGAAAAAGTCAAATAGAGTGCCAATATCGAAAGCAACCACATACTATAACGCTTTGTCTCAACCTGCAAGAGGCCAAATTTCGTTAAAATTCAATTTTCTTTAACTTTTTCACACCTTTGAAAAAAATGTTTTTACAACACATTTATTTTTAGAAAAAAAAATGATAGATTGTTTGAAAAGAGTTATCCAAATCAAAAATTCGAAAACGCTGAAAAATTATTTTATATGTTATTTGGTTCTTTATAGCAAATTTGGCAATTAAAATTGAGGAACTAAATAAAATAAAAATAAAATGACCTTTCAAAGGCATTTTTTAGCCGAAATCCAAAACATTTTAACATTTTTTTTCACCGCGACACGCGCTAAACTTGGCAGATCATAAATCAGTATATTTCATCTCTGTACTTTGAATGGTTTAGGAGGAGATAGGAAACAAAGAAATCAAAGTTGCATTTTATAATATAGATGGTAAAATGTAATAACAATAAAGATGCATAAATTTAATTAAGAGATCCCAAATAATCTATGTGAATGTTGACTTTGCATTATAAATTCAGGTTAATCTTTTTTTGTTTAATAGAAGCAAAACATTAAAGTTATGCGCATGAATATTCATCAAAGAAACGCACAGTTCACGCTACATGTAGTTCATTGTTGCGTATGTCGCCTTCCTATCCCTCCCCTCACCTCTCTCTCTCTCTCTCTCTCTCTCTCTCTCTCTCTCTCTCTCTCTCTCTCTCTCTCTCTCTCTCTCTCTCTCTCTCTCTCTCTCTCTCTCTCTCTCTCTCTCTCTCTCTCTCTTTCTCTCTCTCACTCTCTCACTCCCTCTCTCTCTTTCTCTCTCTCTCTAACTATCTATCTATCTCTCTCTCTCTAACTATCTATCTATCTCTCTTTCTCTCTCTATCTAACTATCTATCTATCTATCTCTCTTTCTCTCTCTCTATCTAACTATCTATCTATCTCTTATTCTCTCTCTCTCTCTCTCTCTCTCTCTCTCTCTCTCTCTCTCTCTCTCATTGTATTCTATTGCTCACTTAGAAACATTGAACATTGTATTAACTAATACCTGATTTCAGTTTTTAATTGTGTATATTTTGCTAGATTAGAAAATTTACAGCAGACAGACCTTCCCGAAACAGTAATGATGCAAGCCCTACCCACAAACACCTTTTTTCCCTCCTTCTGAGATTTAATTCCCTATGCACTGCCAGGTGAAACATCTTTTCATGACTGCTTTAGAATATATTATGTCATTAAACTGGTAGTGGCCATCATCAGCCGATGGGATAGTGTACATTACAACGCACGAACGATGCAGTGACACGTACACATAATTTCTCGTTCAAAGAAGTAAATATATGGCGTACAAACAATCTATTATTTCCCATTAGGAAGTGAAATACCCATCTCATATGCGATATCAAGAAATACAAAGAGCAATACGGTATCATACAGACGAAAAACAATTAATCACAATGAGTCTACATCATTATGTAATTTAGTTGATATAAAAACTATAGCTTTATTATCTTTTCTTATCCTTTCAGACATGATTAGCAAGTGCCAAGTTCTATTAACCCTCTCAAGTTTGTTTTTTTTCCCCTATTTTGAAATATATAACACAGTATTAGCGAGATTTCTTTTGAAATAAACAAAAAAGGATTCACTCTTAATTATGAAAGGTGAATTTTATTTTGAGCTAACAAAGGACAAAAAATGGGAGTGTGAGAAAGGGGACTGAAAATTTCGTCGGTTCATACTGGAGGAATGAGGAGGAGAAAAGAAGGTAGAAAAGCTAAAAAAAATATGATGATGATGTCAGAAACATACTGGTATTTGTTGATGATATCGCAGGGAAAAAGAGCTAGATCCTTTTCAGTTGAAACATCAGAAAGGCACGGCTCTTTAAGTTTAGACAGATCTACATCTTGAAAAGAGATCACCTACGTAAGTTTGCTGGTATTCCTTCCATTTTTTTTTTTTTTTTGGGTAACTCCACACAATATTGGCCTCTTTTAAATCAGCATTTCACTATGCGGGTACGGTACTGTAAATTTTTTGAAAGAAAATTAACAGCTTTGAATTGAAAACCAGTATATATCTGGTTGCAGAAAAAAAGGCTTGACAGCTTCATTTTACCTACAGCTAATATCGAAATCTGGTCACTTATCAAACGATTTATAACAGGCATGTCCAAATTTCGGCCCTCTGGGCAAATGTTGCCCGTGTTCAAATTCACACTGGCTCGCAGCCTCTGTCATAAAATCAGTAATAATCAGACGTTTATGGTTCAAAGAATGTCAGCCCCCACACATTTCTATGTCACCAAACCTGGCCCTCTCTGCAAAAGTTTGCACAGCCCTCCGCTCTTCAATCTTTCCAATTATCTTCCTTTTCGCTTTACAGTCGATTCAAATTTAAATTAGGAAGCTTCCAGACTTAATATTCCCTCTTATTCTTAAATATAATAATAGTAATAATAATCCTCACACATCGATTGATCTGTACTGTCTTGTAGGAGTTGGGAAACTTCCATAAAAGTCATACAACTTTGCCCTTGGATTGGATTTATGTCTCCTTAGATATTTCGTGGATATATACACGAACAAAATAACCTGCATAATGTGCAGGTGTTGAAATTGTTCTTTTAAAGCGTTTAAAAATAGAAGATGTATATTATAAATCGGTCAGTCCTCAAACATTTTATCCGGACCATTTTGTAGGAATTGGTTGAAAACAAAATTTATAAAAGTCAGAGCAACCTGACTCTCATTGGATTTATATCTCTACAGACATTCCGTGGATATGTGCACGCACAAAACAGCTTTATGTATAAAGCACATATGTTTATATCGTTGATGTAAAGCCTTTAAAAATATGAAATAAATTTCTGTCACTACCAAACATTATCTGATCCACAACATCTTGCAGAAATTGGTGAAAAAAAAGGAATAGAGGTAAAAAAATCTTGCCCTTTATGAGATTTTCATCTCATTTAAAAATTCTATCGATACTTTCAAGAATAAAACAATCATAGTCTTGCAAAAAGTACAACTGTTCGTTATGTTACTGCACAGCCATTAAAAATACGAAATATAAATTTGTGAATCCTCAAACATTTAATTCGGACCAGCTGTGCATTCAGTTTCAGTAGAAACATTTAAATTGTGAGATATGATTCTGTCAATCCTCAAACAAACTATTTGACCTGCGCCACCTATCAATTCTTAAACAGTTTTGTTCCTTAATAAGAAATTTAAAAAATATACGAATTGCAATCGCTTGCTGCTAGGTTGGTCAAATCTTTATACCCCTCGGCATGAAAAGTAAAAGTATCCTCCTGCTCCTTCTTTACCTGCAAGTAGACTTCTTCCTCTTCTTATCCTTCTCTTTATATCCTTAAGCATGCTATAATATGCCTTTTTTAATGTTTATAGTAATTCATCCTGCAGGTTTTTCATCCTTTCTTATCCTTTCAAATACGACTAGCAAGTGCCAAATTCTACAAATTTATGCAAAAGTTATTGTTCGTTTATATAATATAATTCTTTAACAATCGCTTAAGTCGAATAGAAGAACTAGTAAAAGCAAAAGTACTTTTTTGCGTACCAATGCAATAGTTGAAGTATGGAAATGATGTTTTACAAATATCATTTATTGTTATTACTACGAAGCCTACTGATACTATTGGATCTAGCAGTACAACGTAGAATGCTGAATTATCATGGAAAAACATTATAATGGCATAGCAGTTGTGATATAGTTTATAACTTTAAGCCCATTTAGTGTGACCATTGATACATCATAGGTTAAATAAACCTGACATACATATTTTAACAAAGGACACAAGAAAGTCAAGGACACCAACATTATTATCATTACCTTGATTATCGCCGAAAATTACATTTCTAAAATTTTAAAGCATAGGCACTTAGCCAATCAGCCATCCACATCTAAAAAATAGATGCCAAACAGGCGTCTAATGGATTTTAGATGCACATTTGACTGAGAGACATTATTTGAATATAGAAATGAAGAAGGTATTCAAACGTAGATACGTCACCGAGCCTATTGTGGAGACAAGACCAGGTACTTAGCCAATTAGCCTTCCACATCTACAAATAAAAAGATGCTTCATAAACATTGACTCTCACGCTGGCTCAAATAGACTTAGAAACTGAATCGCAAAGTCATATCTTTACAGGACATAAACAGATTAGTCAGTAACAGATCTTAGAAAGATTGACTGAAAGACACAATTTGAAAGGATTTCAAACCACGATAGAGGCTGAGACAGACGGAGCTAGACCTAAAGATCAAAAGATGCAAGAGACTGTAAATAAAGATTCCTAGGCTAGTATTACAGCAGGGCTACCTGTTGTGAGGGCTTGTTCTTAAATTCAACTTGTGTTATTTTGCGGAGCACCCTGCTTAGGAACTGACCTCACAGTTACTTAGTTTCACAGAGTTGTGTAACAACCTTCAGTGGTCTATAATCTCTATCACCTCCGGGCTTTGATATTACTTTGTGGGATAGGTGGAAGACTGCTGCGGTTTAGAAAGATATTCTTGTAAGGAGGGTTAGCTGGTAAAAGTCAATGATTTACCACATTAACTGATTGCTTTTATTGAGCTTGTATTTTATCCACCTAGCGTATGGCTTACTTATATAATTTACTTGCTTATATTTTAACTACGTTTGGTTCATCACCATAGTAGATTCATTGTCTTCGTTCTTTTACGTTGTGAATGCTTTTTCTATAGGTTTTAGTGTCATCAGAATGTTTTAGCGGTGCTTATGCTTATTTGCATTTTCAGGAAGAGTGTTTTAAGTCTACTGGGTTTACTGAGTTTACTGGTTTTATTAACATCCGATTTTCTCCTGCTTGTTCTCTTTATAGTTCTAAATTCTAAATTCTAGCGGGTTTTTGTTTTACTTTTCAATTTCTAAGTTCTTTCTAACTTCTAATTCTAATTTTAATTCTAAGTTCTAATTCTAATCTGGTTCTATTTTGATTCCTAGTTTGATTTTTAATAATTTGGTTTATTAAGTTTAGTTCAATGGTGTAATTTGTGTTAAATTCTACTTATACATGTGTAGTTCGGTTTTAAGTTTACATGCGTTTAATTATTGTGTCGGTCTATTGATATTTTGTTGTTTCAAGATTTATTTGGAGTTTGTACTTGTATTCATTTACTTATTTTTTTCCTTTGCTCTAGATTAGTACTGTTATTCCAACTTAATAAATGTCTTGTATTTGTTCCAAACTTACCTGTATGCCTTATTTTGGTTATTTCGTTGTCGTAATAAGGAAAAGGAAGATAGGGGGGGAGGAGGAAAAGGTGATAATATCTTCATTTGGCCAGAATAAGTGTAACTAGAGAAGAGTAAAATACATACTGCGGAAAACTGTCAATCAAGAAGCTAGAATTAGACACTTTTATTGATGGGGATTGCTTAATTACATTTGAATTTCCAAATTAGAATATGAGAATATGAGTTGATTTTTTCGGGAGATGCTTCAGTGGATCGAATTTTCGACCTTCGCAATTAAAAAAAAAAAAAGAGCAGGCCGACTAGTATCTATAAATACTTTTTTCTTGTAGTGTTGGCATTTCAAAAACACTAAGAATTCTTTCTTTTATATCTCTGTTGAAATTTAAAGGTGAGTCATTGTCCTTCAACCCATAGATTTATAAATCCTTGCTCATATTCAAGAAATCACTATGCTTTAGAAAAAAAATTGTTTAATATAAATCACCTCTAACTCAAATATTTATAACATTAATGTCTTTCATTTTGGGAATGTATGGTTTTTTTAAATAATTTTTTACGTTATAGTTTAAGAAGCTCAATTGTTGCGACTTCTACTATGTCTAAAAGATTAAACTGAAGCTTCTTTTTCAGGTATTTTGTTATTAATCACTTGCTTATCATTATTACTATCCTTTGCATTTCTTCCCTTTGTGCACTCATTATCCTATTTTGTGCACTTTTGAATTGTATTACTTAATTTAACTATGCAGTGAAAATGTGTTGAATTTTAGAAAAGTTCTGTATCCTTCTTTATAATGGCTTTTTTTTATTTTTAATTAAATTTAGTTTAAGTAAATTATCAAAAACTTTCAAAAGTGTTCCATTGTCATCTGACGCAGGTCAAGTGAAATAAAAGCAATGCATTTTACTTGTCATCATTTAAGAATAAAATTCCAGTTTTTGTTCGGTTTTTTTTCTTTCTTCTTCTCCCCAACCTCATCCTTGTCCTCTTCCTCCTGTTCCATATCGTTCTTGTTCTTGTTCTTGTTCTTTTATCTCGCTTTCTTTATGTCTTCTCTGTCTGTCTGTCTGTCGGTCTCTCTCTCTCTCTCTCTCTCTCTCTCTCTCTCTCTCTCTCTCTCTCTCTCTCTCTCTCTCTCTCTCTCTCTCTCTCTCCCCATCTTTCACTGTTGTATTTCGAAGGCTTTGTCTATATTTCATTTTTCTCTACCACAGCTGTATATTTTCTCTTGATTTTTCCAATGTACGTCCATCTTGTAAACACAGCTGGTTTTTTAAAGCATGGCTCATAGATATTTGATAGTTTTTTACTTTACATTTCACATTTACATAAGACTTTATTGACAGCATTTAAGAATAAATTAAAAAAAAAAATTCAATAACCATCATTTTATTCAAATAAAGCAACACATTTTATGAGGGTTTTTTAACCATAGTTATCACCAAAGAGATATTGCTGTACGTTAGAACTTCTGCTTCTACTCAAGAAAGCTTAAAACTGTTTCAATCTGAAACTAAAGGAAATGAAATCGAAATTAATCGTCGTGTTCAAACTGTTACATAAAACATGATAATTCTAAAAAGACTTTCTCGGTCTAAAATCGTTGAAAGAATGAAGCCTCTAGGCTTAAAGGAATTGCAATTAGCATAAAAATCTGAAGGAAAATATATTGCTTTCTTTGAATAAACAGATTTTGATCAACATCTGCTTCAGCCCTTGACAGCAAACAAACATCACTCTGTGGTTTCTAAGTTTATAAAATTATCAAGATCCGCTCGTCTTCGCCGCAGGCCAGAGCCACAGTAAACAACCACACATAGACACTGCGCATGCCCTCTATACGGTATACACGAAGCACAGTTTGAAGCATCACAATCTCTTCCTAGGGCGACCTCAGGCAGGTTGAGCATCACCAGAGCCAGCCCCAGTAATGTCCACAGTACCAGGCCTTTGCAATGAAAACTTGGTTGTGTTACTGCGTATGTGAATGAAAGGTATATGCACAAAGTACTTTTTCGGCAAGCTTGATTGATGTTTTGCGACATATATATATATATATATATATATATATATATATATATATATATATATATATATATATAAACCACAACATAAATATTGAATTAACTGAATGCCATCGAGTTATTAAAGAAAAAAAGAATATTTACAAAAAGGCAATTGTTTCCATATCACTTATGCTTCAAATTCTTCAAAATATAATGACTTAAACCAGCTTTTACGTGTAATCATACCGCACAAAAAAATAATGAGATTTAAATGTATAAGATACTTCCACCATAAGGAAATTTACAATATTCCAGTGCGGGAAATGGAGATGAAATCTGAAGAGAGGCGCCTACATAAAGCATACTGATTTTCTCTCAGTTTCAGGCAAAATAAAATCATGAAGACTGTAAAGTGTCATACATCATCATCATCGTTCTCATCATCATCTTAGCCTCATTATAGAACAGCCCAAATATATCACGTTAGCGCTGAAGTGTTATCCATGGTAATTGATATACCGTACTAAAAGAAATGTTCATTTTTGGAATGGGTGCAAAGCTTATAGAGATAGGATGTTCTTGTATTTGATTTAAAAAAAAACAGATGGAAAAAGCATTTATTCCATTAATGACTTAAGGAATGAAAACATTATCTTTTCGATGAGAAGTAGCTGATCTGCAGGAACGGCTATTTTACCTACCCAGATGAAAATAACTCAAAAGGTTAAAAAAAAAAGATGTTTGAGAGTAAAAATTAACAATATTATTGAAAGGCTTTGTTCGTCTTACAAATTTTTAAATGTATACCAAAAACTAAAGTCAAGCGACCCAATTAATAAATTAAGAGCTATGATTTCAAAGCTGTAGATTTGTTTACTTTATTTACAACATGGACGTTTCAGTCGTTATTCACTGAAGGATTTTGCACCCTCGTCACAATTATATAAAGTTCATGGTAAAGGAAATTCAATCAGTAATTTCACTCTATGCTTTGCACAAGCTATCTTTGATTTTGGTCCCTTTTTTTTTCTAACACTGTTTTAAGATTTATTCTATCTTAGGTATTATAGAATAGAAAAATTTCAGATAGGCCCCTAATATTTACATGTACTAACTCAGTAACTGTCAAAGAAAAAGAAAAAAGATATTAATTGTTAACAGTGAATATCAACATTTTATAATAAAATGTTAAAGATAATGTTTAAATAGCTTTCTTTCCACTGAAAATCTTCATGTTTGAAATCGAATCACAGAACTCTGATCACAGAAACGTTTTTTTTTCAAAAGAAAAAAGATATTAATTGTTAACAGTGAAAGGCAATGTTTAAATACCTTTCTTTCCACTGAAAATCTTCATGTTTGAAATCGAATCACAGAGCTCTGATCGTGTCTACAGAAACGTTCAATCTTGAGGAAAAAGTGTGTGAGGTTCCTCACTAGGCGATGCTCTTATATACTTTTCACTGAGACCTTTTCCCACTGGAGATAACAAGTACTGTAAACACTTTCGATTCCCTAGTGTAATATACATATGGGTTATATTATTTTGGCACTTGATTTAACTTTATACCACTTCATGAAAAAAATACAACAATAACTCTCAAAGCCATACAACTACACAAAGAAAACAAAATTGGAAAGATGATCAACCCTGAAACATTTGAATTTTCTCATATTTTATTGAACATCTTCTTTAAATGAAATAAACATCCCAAGCAAAAAAGTAAACTTTATCTGGATGCAATTGTTTAAGCAGCCCTGGTTTTAATTTATCTCTCTACTGAGACTGTATGCTCTTCCTCCATCATCACGGAGACTGTAAAGATTTAAAGTGTCGTTTCCTCCATCATCATCTTTCTTACTTATAGATCCATAATCAGATCTTCTCATCTGGGCTTGTGGTGTTAAAGGGCCAATTCCAAATCCTTTTTTCCTCTTCACATAGATAATTCTGTCTTGGTTTTTAAAAACTTTACACAATGGAAAATCGCAAAAGATTTCATGAATTTTTCCAAAGGAGTAATTAAAACTTATTGCATCCAAAAAATTTTTCAAAACGTTTTGCGAAAGAAAACAAAGAAAAAAAAACTCTAAACACATATGATGAAAAAGTGGTACAGTTTTTGCATAAAATAGAACTTTGAAACATTGGAATTCTTCTCACAATAAGACACTCATATCATGGTGTGAAAAATGTTATTGGAATTTAATGTGTACGTCTTTTTACATAAAGTTTGCATTGACACAAAAACAAGTGATAAAATCTGCAATCAATATTAAATATCAGAGCTTTGAAAAGATTCTATTTCACAGGCAAGCCATTCAGAGCGCGGGAGTAAACAATGATGTAAAGGAAGCTTTTATCAATTCTATAGAAGGAATTTTTCACTAAAAAGTATAAAAAAAAACCTTTCAACCCTCTCAAGTTTGTTTTTTTCCCTATTTTGAAATATATAACACAGTATTAGCGAGATTTCTTTTAAAATGAACAAAAAAGGATTCACTCTTAATTATGAAAGGTGAATTTTATTTTGAGCTAACAAAGGATAAAAATGAGAGTGTGAGAAAGGGGACTGAAAATTTCGTCGGTTCATACTGGAGGAATGAGGAGGAGAAAAGAAGGTAGAAATGCTAAAAATATGATGATGATGTCAGAAACATAATGGTATTTGTTCATGAAATCGCACAGAAAAAGAGCTAGAGCCTTTTCAGTTGAAACATCAGAAAGGCACGGCTCTTTAAGTTTAGACAGATCTACATCTTGAAAAGAGATCACCTACGTAAGTGTACTGGTATTCCTTCAATTTTTTTTTCGGTAAAAACTCTACACAATATAAGCCTCTTTTAAATTACCATTTCACTATGCGGGAACGGTACTGTAAATTTTTGAAAGAAAATTAACAGCTTTGAATTGAAAATCAGTATATAGCTGGTTGCAGAAAAATAGGCTTGACAGCTTCATTTTACTTACAGCTAATATCGAAATCTGGTCATTGTCAAACAATTTATAACAGGCATGTCCAAATTTCGGCCCCCTGGGCATATGTTGCCCGTGTTCAAATTCACACTGGCTCGCAGCCTCTGTCATAAAATCAGTAATAATCAGACGGTTATGGTTCAAAGAATGTCAGCCCCCACACATTTCTATGTCACCAAACCTGGCCCTCTCTGCAAAAGTTTGCACAGCCCTCCGCTCTTCAATCTTTCCAATTATCTTCCTTTTCGCTTTACAGTCGATTCAAATTTAAATTAGGAAGCTTCCAGACTTAATATTCCCTCTTAAATATAATAATAGTAATAATAATCCTCACACATCGATTGATCTGTACTGTCTTGTAGGAGTTGGGAAACTTCCATAAAAGTCATACAACTTTGCCCTTGGATTGGATTTATGTCTCCTTAGATATTTCGTGGATATATACACGAATAAAATAACCTGCATAATGTGCAGGTGTTGAAATTGTTCTTTTAAAGCGTTTAAAAATAGAAGATATATATTTTAAATCGGTCAGTCCTCAAACATTTTATCCGGACCATTTTGTAGGAATTGGTTGAAAACAAAATTTATAAAAGTCAGAGCAACCTGACTCTCATTGGATTTATATCTCTACAGACATTCCGTGGATATGTGCACGCACAAAACAGCTTTATGTATAAAGCACATATGTTTATATCGTTGATGTAAAGCCTTTAAAAATATGAAATAAATTTCTGTCACTACCAAACATTATCTGATCCACAACATCTTGCAGAAATTGGTGGAAAAAAAAGGAATAGAGGTAAAAAAAATCTTGCCCTTTATGAGATTTTCATCTCATTTAACCCTTTGTTTACCGTCGGGACTTTTAAGTCCCATCGAATTTTTTTCACAACTGATCAGTAAATACACACTTGCAGCATATTTTGTTGTTATGGGGAGTTAGTTCCCATCACTGCCATCTGACCCAGAACTACTTTCGCTTTCAACACCTCACATGAGACTGCATGTAGCTCAAACCAAATTTCGATGTTGAAATCTAGATCTACAAGAATTTTGCAAGGTAATGTTCCCTTCTTTTTTAACCTTACACTGCTTCTTTACATTTCAAACTTTTTTCTGTCATTGATTTCACTTAAATGTATCCAGTTATCAATGTTTAAAGAATATTTTTCAAGATTTTTATTTACTAGGTGAGATTTTGTGTCTGGGACTCAGGAGTCCCGTCAGCTTTTGTGAAGCTCAAAACATGAGATGGGACTTTGAAGTCCCAGTTTTGAATTTGAAGTTTGAGAGTCAATATTTTTATAAGTTTAGTATTATTGTGACTTAAAATTTGATTTTTAATGTATCTATTATATGAATTTAACATAGATAGACCTATGTCTACAAAATATTCCTGCATTGTTTATATAATTATGTCAAATGGATTCTGAGTAATGTGGAATCTACATTTATTTTATTGATATAATTGCGTTGGCTGGATGACCTTACATATGTAGCTTTGCACCTTGCAATAGGTCTAATTATGGTTCTCTTATGTTATTTTAGAAATATAGATCATGTTTTGCCACAACAACCTGGGTCAAGCTCGTCTAGTGGATCATCTGAATCAAGCAATGGCCAAAGACGAATTGTCAAAATGTTCAATGTCAGTGAGGCCCAAGTATTGTTAGATAGCATCCCTACAGACTATAATATGGTACTTGCACTGATGAGGAACCTGATTCAGATCCAGACGACCCTGACTTTACACCCCTGCCAAATCCGCTGCCATCGCAAACCAGAATTGATCGACTGACTGTAGCTGCTGAAGCAGAAGATTGCGGAACAGCTGGAGATGATGAGGAAAACTGTCGACCTAGTGGGGTTCACAAGTGGAAGAAGCGTACTCTTGACAAAAGAGTTCAGGACTTTTTAAAGAATGAAGGTGATTACATGTTTAATTTGCTCTAGGTAAGGATTTTTTTCTTGCTCAAACATTGCTCTATTTTCTGGGGGTTCCTCTAATTTTTTTGTTCTTTAGAATCACCAGAATGACTTTTGTCTTTGCTACAGAAGTCGGATATACATACAGATTGGTAAAAAAAAAAAACCCAAAAAAAAAAACCAACCCATTTATATAATTATGTTATCATATTGTGCTTTTTTTCTATTAATATTAGCATTTAACTATACTCCTGGTTCTACCTTTATATAATGAAATTGGCAAACTGTTGTTTTTTTCTTTTTTTCCCCAGAGAAATAATCTGATTAAAAAAAAAAAGCATTTACAAAAGAATAATGTTGATACCGGAGGTAATAGCTTTTTGTTTTATTGACTATCAAAACCTTAAAATAACTTCATCAAATGATTATTTTCATAATAGAAATACAAACTGCCTCTTTCCTCATGCTTTCTTTTTTATTATTTTTTGTCGTTGCAGGTCCAGTAGAAGAGCTGTTTTCTGGCTGCCATTCTCCCGGTCAGTATTTCACCACATTTTTCGACAACAGCATTGTGGACGACCTGATCTTCCAGACGACCCTGTACATCACTCAGCAGGAACGCAGAGTCAGCACAGTTACCCTTCAAGATATATTAGAGTTTATTGGCATTAACATCATTATGGGTTACCATGTTTTGCCTTCCTACACGCATTACTGGTGTGAAGACCCTGACGTATCAGTGCCATTTATTTCTAGTGTACTGACACGGAACAGGTTTAGCCAGATCAAATGTTCATGTTAATGACAATAAAAATCTTGACAAGAATGACAAACTGAGTAAGATTAGACCACTGATAGCAAAAGCTAACTCACAGTTTGCCAAACTATATGATGTTAGGCGTGTTCAGAGTGTGAATGAGAGTATGGTTCTTTTCAAAGGAAGGAGTTCAATAAAGCAGTATTGTCCAATGAAGCCAATTAAAAGGGGTTACAAGTTGTGGGTGAGAGCAGATACATGTAACATGGGTGGGGTCGACAAAGCAGATATGCTTTGCAGCCTTTACGGGATGGATCGGAAATCTCGTAAATGGTGGCACCGCCTTTTCTTTGGCACCATCGATCGGATGTTGGTGAACTCTTATGTGGTTCACAATAAGTTGGAAGATAAGGCAATTCCTCTGCTTCTCTTTAGAAGGTTAGTGGCCCAGCATTTGTTGACAGCGGCTACCCCTCCCCAAATAGGTAGACCATTGGCAACTAGTCGGTGCAATACTCCTCCAAACCCTCCTAAGAGACACAAAACAGACTTATCTGTGTCTGCAGACATCAGACTCACTGCTAGAGGAGTGCATTGGCCAATCTTTGATGAAAAGAGAGGCAGATGTGAAGTTTGTTCACAAAACAAAATTGAGTCACGGCCACATTCAAAATGCAACACTTGTAAAAGTACCTTTGCTGCAAAGCAAATAAGCAATGCTTTCTTACATTTCATGAAGTAAATAATGCTTAATTCTAAAGACAATCCTTACTTGTGATTAGAGCCTTTTTTGTTTGATGTAAGCTATTTTACATAGATTTTTATACAAATACCCAACTGTAGTTATTGCTACAGAAAATTCCTCTCCTAAATTCTAAGTCTCATTTGCTTCATATCATGTCAAATTTGTTGATCATTTGATACAAATAAAAAATTTTAACTTGATTCTACTTACATTTTGTTTTTATGCTGCCTGATAAGTTAAAAGGATAAATTTTACAAAATATTATGACTTTTCAGTTAGCGGGACTTTTGAGTCCCGGGGTTCTTGGTGTACTGGCGGGACTTGAGAGTCCCATGCACAGGGGATACTAGCAAAAACACTTTTTCAAAAAAATTGCACTAAGGGCCTCTAAAACAACCCCTTTTGAGTTTGTTTTTGCATGGAAAGACGTAATATCTGAAAAAAAATTGGTTTGGGTAAATAAAGGGTTAAAAATTTTATCGATACTTTCAAGAATAAAACAATCATAGTCTTGCAAAAAGTACAACTGTTCGTTATGTTACTGCACAGCCATTAAAAATACGAAATATAAATTTGTGAATCCTCAAACATTTAATTCGGACCAGCTGTGCATTCAGTTTCAGTAGAAACATTTAAATTGTGAGATATGATTCTGTCAATCCTCAAACAAACTATTTGACCTGCGCCACCTATCATTTCTTAAACAGTTTTGTTCCTTAATAAGAAATTTAAAAAATATACGAATTGCAATCGTTTGCTGCTAGGTTGGTCAAATCTTTATACCCCTCGGCATGAAAAGTAAAAGTTTCCTCCTGCTCCTTCTTTACCTGCAAGTAGACTTCTTCCTCTTCTTATCCTTCTCTTTATATCCTAAAGCATGCTATAATATGCCTTTTTTAATGTTTATAGTAATTCATCCTGCAGGTTTTTCATCCTTTCTTATCCTTTCAAATACGACTAGCAAGTGCCAAATTCTACAAATTTATGCAAAAGTTATTGTTCGTTTATATAATATAATTCTTTAACAATCGCTTAAGTCGAATAGAAGAACTAGTAAAAGCAAAAGTACTTTTTTGCGTACCAATGCAATAGTTGAAGTATGGAAATGATGTTTTACAAATATCATTTATTGTTATTACTACGAAGCCTACTGATACTATTGGATCTAGCAGTACAACGTAGAATGCTGAATTATCATGGAAAAACATTATAATGGCATAGCAGTTGTGATATAGTTTATAACTTTAAGCCCATTTAGTGTGACCATTGATACATCATAGGTTAAATAAACCTGACATACATATTTTAACAAAGGACACAAGAAAGTCAAGGACACCAACATTATTATCATTACCTTGATTATCGCCGAAAATTAAATTTCTAAAATTTTAAAGCATAGCCAATGAGCTATGCACATCTAAAAAAATAGATGCCAAACAGGCGTCTAATGGATTTTAGATGCACATTTGATTGAAAGACATTATTTGAATGTAGAAATGAAGAAGGCATTCAAACATAGATACGGAACCGAGCCTATTGTAGAGACAAGACCAGGTACTTAGCCAATTAGCCTTCCACATCTACAAATAAAAAGATGCTTCATAAACAGTGACTCTCACGCTGGCTCGAATAGACTTAGAAACTGAATCGCAAAGTCATATTTTTACAGGACATAAACAGATTAACTAGTAACAGATCTTAGAAAGATGCACGTTTGACTGAAAGACATAATTTGAAAGGATTTCAAACCACGATAGAGGCTGAGACAGACGGAGCTAGACTTAAAAATCAAAAGATGTAAGTGACTGTAAATAAAGAATTAAATAGGATAGAAAAATCTACCACAAACTTAAATTTAACTCGAGACCAACAAAAAAGACGAAAGACGTGAAAATGAAAGGACAGATGGAATGCACAGGGATCGAACCCGCTCCTCGATGCGGCACTCATCGCCTTACCGAGACAAGACCAGGTACTTAGGCAATTAGCCCTCCATTTCTTTCAAAAACAAATTCTTCAGGAATAGTGACGTTCACGCTGGCTCAAATAGACTAAGAAATTGAATTGCAAAGTCATATTTTTACAGGACATAAGCAAATTAGCTAGTAACGGATCTTAAAATAATGCACGTTTGACTGAAAGACATAATTTGAAAGTATTTCAAACCACGATAGCGGCTGAGACTGACGGAGCTAGACCTAAAGACCAAAAGGTGCAAGGGACTCTAAATAAAGAATCAAATACGAAAGAACAATCAACTACAAGCCTAGGTCTGGCTATATCTGAGTCTCATATATTTATAGGTCTCTGCCTCTGTCTCTCTCTCTCTCTCTCTCTCTCTCTCTCTCTCTCTCTCTCTATATATATATATATATATATATATATATATATATATATGTGTATATATATATATATATATATATATATATATATATATATATATATATATATATATATATATATATATATATATATATATATATACTATGATTCGACGAGATTTTGTGTAAATAAGAGTCGAAATTAAATTCAGTCAGTCAACATCGAGTGCAGTCAACATCAAGTTAACCTACAGCAACTTTCGCTAAAGGAGTACTGCCTTCTTTTGTTAATAAAATAAGTACTCACTCCATTTGACTTTTCGTGTTTAAAGTAAAATTAAACAATCAAAAGAGCACCTTCACGTTTGATTCCGATTTTAGTGATCACTGAGATTACTCATCATTTATACTTCACACAATTAGCTGATAAGTATCAGTGGTCTTAAAACACTAATCTAGTTAGGGGAACGGGATATTTGCTTTTTCAGCGAAATCTGCCACTTGCATAATTATGTACTTCTATTGTATGTCATAAGAGTAAAACTAATATCAGGTCGATATTTTCAGCATGTACTTTTTTCTATGGTACCGGTACGGTTTAAAACTTTTTTTTAAAATCTGTGTAAATGCATCAATGATCAAGATGAATTTAAACCCTGGTTGACATACACCATCAAACAGTTGTGCATATTTACACTAAAACTAAAAAGTTGCCTTAAAATAAGGCGATCAGCTTATGTATTCAATTCTGTTAAACTTAGGTTTGTAGTTATTAAATATTAGCCTATTATGAGATAAATCTTTCGGGGAATATTTTGAATGGAGACCTTTGTAAGATGAGGCAACTTGTGCAACATCCTTTATATTAGTATTACTTACCTCTTTCCTCACGTTTTAAAACCCCACACCAACTGTGAATGAGTTTGGAAAACTTCCCAGTAGCAAATAGTCCAACTCAAAGTAAGAAAGGTTCGGAAGATCTCTTAATGGTTATGTAGATGCAGTTAAGATTTTTTAAAGTAGAGTTTGATGATAGTGTATTAGATCTAAATCTATGTGATTTTTTTAAATTGTTTTTTTTTATATTTTCTGAACAGTTCACTCTGTTTTTTACCATGTTTGATGATATATAAGTCAATTCTTTTGATAACTGCACTTCACTTAGAACTGCAGTAATGAAAGCCTGTAGAATCTGATTTAAAGAACTGATTTAAACTTTTTCCATTTGTTTAGAAATTGCTAATAGCGCTTCATTACTGCAATACATGTACAGGAGTTGGTTATTCTTTCCAATTATCAGGAAATTTTACCTCAGCCAATTTTTACTCTTCATAGCTATATGTATTTTAAAATGCCTCACTTTGAAGAAAAATCGTATAGTTTTTTCATGACTGGAATGTCCTAGTCAATTAGCCCCCAGTCGTGAAAAATGGTTTGCACACAGTATTAACCCGAAAAATATCTTTTCAGTTGCTTATGTACCGTAAGAAACTTTTTATGTTATTCTTTCCTTTGTATTTTTTGCTTTTTTTTTGTTTGTTTCATTTTATTTTTCATCCCCAAAGGTGGACAACTTCAGTAAAAGAAAAAAGAAAGATACACGAAAATCTAACCCTCTTCATGGTTGTCATCGTAGCACAAGAAGAGGCAGTCTTTGAAAAGTCATAGGCAATGCTTTAGAGCAAACTATTGAAGAAAAAAAATTGATCAATGTTGTTACTAAAGATAATTTGCTTTAGGAAAGTTGAAACTAAGTTCCGAACATGAGAAAATCCACGCAATGTTTTCAAGATAGATTTTCTTTGGGTAAAATCAATTATATAACTTAAAGATAATTATCTGTTGCTAAATATTTTAGTTACTCTAATTTTCAATTAGTAACTACACACCCATGAAACTTCAAATTTTATCATTTATTTTATTTTACTATAAGTTGAAGCTCATTAATCTCAGTTTTTATTGTTTTGTCCAAATCTACTTGCTTAAGATTTGTTAGAATCAATTTTCTGTCTAAACCTCAGAATTTAAGGTTTATTTGTAAAAATCAATGGGTTTATAACCAATTCTGAATATAAATTTTTATTCTCATGTCTAAACAGTGTCTAATGTCACAAAGAGTTATAGTGATCTCAGATTTCTATTTGTGCTCAGAGATGCACAAATTTAAGTTACAAAAAAGTATATGTAATACTAAAATGGAAAAAAAAATATTCTATATTAAATAGATGTAATACCCTGGATGTTTTCTGAAAGCTTTTATCCTGGACAGATTTCATGACTTTTAACAAGAAACCAAAATTCTTGTAAAAGTGATATAGATCTAGATAGACTTAAGAGTGTATATTCTTTGAAAAAGTAATAATGGAAATACAGCTTTTCATTTGTTTCTGACTTAATCTTTCATTCATTAGTTATGAACTCCAGCTAATCATGTACATGTACTAGAATGAGGCCAGCTGGAGCAATTTGATGATATAATTGAAATTATTATTCCCTAAGAGTGGGTTTTTTTTTTTTTAATTGAAAGACTATGTGCCTCTTAAGTTTTCTTGAATAAAAAGGAAGATTACTAAATAAAGAAAAAAAAACCTTGTCAAGTTTTATAAAATAAAAATTTTATTCAAAATATATGTAGTCACTATTACAACCAAAACAAGCTTTTTAAACCATCAACTCAAAACAAAACGTAACTTACACTAGAAAAATGGAAGACTCTGAATAAAAAAAAAATCCAAAACAAAAAAATAAATATTGTGCATTTACGCACAGTCATGTTGACATTAATAATAAATCCACAAAATGTGTGAGAAAAAGCGTGGTAATGAAAAGCCTCAATTTGCTCACATCTATTAAGGTAAAAATGCAGTGACATACTGACAAACTAAACAATTACAAAGGAGATACATTCCAAATAGATTTTTGCTTCACATTTTTAAAAACAGTCAAGAAAGTTCGTTGAGTTGTAAATCTTTCATAGAATTTATCAAACTTGTGTTACAATAGTAATATTAATTACCTGTAAGTTATGCAAATTGCAATAAAAAAAAGTGTGAGCCAAGCACAAATATCAAAATAACTTTAAAATTTGTTTTTCGTTACTTCATACTTCATTGAACTTACTGACATGAAGACTACTATTGCAGTTTTAATGACTCTTGTCGAAGAGCATAATTAACAAAAAATACCACCAAAATTCATTTTCAAAACTTACTTTAAAAAGAGAGATTTTTACCCTTCTACATACATGGCTAACTAAATTAATGGGATAGTTTTCTCTTGTGTAAATTTTAATCCCATGCTTTTACTTTCTCTAATATTACAAAGGAAAGACCTGAATGTTGTATTCCAACTTTCAAAAACTTTATACAATGTAAAGAAAACCTGCAAAATATTTTATATATCACATTTATACTTATAGCATCTGCCTTATTTGTCAAAATAGTGGTAAAACTCGTCTTACTCTAAAATTTCTCAGCGCAAACCATCAATAGAGGTATGTGAAAATTGTTTAAGTTAATCTCATCAAATTCAACCTCCCCCCGCCTCCTCCTCCTTCAAAAAAAAAATACATGTTTGATCTGTACTCATGGAACATGCTCATCCATATTCTGAGATATACCTACCTCAAGCAATACTTAAAATACTATTCAAATTTTATACAGAGAATTCTATCCCTAAGTATATTAAAACAAGTTGCTATATTAGATAAACCTATGGCATAATGTTGTATACTCGAGCATACCTTAACAAAATGCTTTTCACGGAATATGCATATTATATATGTAAAATATAGTCCTATCTATTTCAAAAGGAAGTGTTTAATCTTGTAAATAAGATGGGATATTGTTAAATTGAAACTGCAGAAACTGCAAAAAATCGATAAGAATAACAAGCATTTATTTCCAATTTATTACGATAAAGATAAAAAGTCAAATTAAATATGAACCCAAAAGTCATTTGGTTCAGCGAATAATTTTTTTAACAATGTTTGAAGTCATACCTTTCAGAATAAAACTAAGCAAAATTATCACTTAAGGTTTTAAAAGTTGGGAGATTCTCTACTTTTCACTGGTCACATGCACATAGGAATGTTCAAAATTAAACTAAAATTGTAATAATTTTACAACTTGGCATTTCCAAAAAAAATTGCACCAGCCACATGCCCATATATTTTTTTTGACATGTTTATTTTCATACAATTTAATTTACATATGAGTACGGGTATTCATCTGTATTTGAAGTATAAATATCTAAAGTAAAAGAATTGCACATTGTAAAACATTGATTCCAACAAATTCTAAAATATATACGAAAAAATAAATTTATTACTATACATCATATGCTTCTCTTCTCAACAACTCACAACCCAATCCCCTCTTTTTCCCTCTATTTCTCTCTCTCTCACTAGCTCAACAGGTTAAGAACTAAACAAAACGAAGTGTTCATACAAAAGTAAAACATACACTGACAGTTTCTGTTTTCTTTTGTGTGTGTATGTGTGTCTTTAAAAAAATTCAGTTGCATAGAAACTTGCTAAATTACATTTCATGCTGAGAGAAAAGCGTGGATGAGATTACATTGCTTTTTTTTTAGACAAAATTTAATCAGCTTTGTGGCATGGGTTAGCACATCTGAATATTTCAAAGATTGAGTATTCACTCCACTTTAACATGTTAAAATGATTATCATCCAATGAAAAATTTAATATCTGAGTAGCAGAAAGGATACCAAAGCAAAATAAAATGTTTGTGGATTTATCGATTTGAAAAGTAAAAAAAAAAAGAAGAGAACATTTTCACGAAATTTTCAGAGAAAGTAAAGGTGCTTCAAATAAAACATTTATTAGAATGAAAAATTGGCTTGACTTCAGATTTTCAGTTTGTTTAAAAGCTGCTTGCCTTTTCTTATTTTAAATAAACACAACACACTTTATTTTTTTTTTTGTTATCACATCTCTGCTCAATGCAAAAAAATAAAGCCTAAGAATATTTCAAAACTAATAATCGCAGAGCTAACAAATTTAAATACTTTGTTTGGGAAAAAAACAACATGACAGCTGAAAATATATGTGGCACTTGATGACAAGAATAAGCATACAAGATAAATGTAATCGATGTTCAAACCAGATGAAAAAAAGATTGCATATAAAAATGCACAGACATGTATCTACGACAATCGTAATATTTTTTGCATCTATTAACTTCAAATTCTGGTACAGTGCATGCAAAGAAATAAATACAAGTACTACTGGCAATGATTACAAACATTTGGGGGGGGAGGGGAGGGGGGGGGGAGAGAATGGCTCCATGAAACCTTTTCCAAATTTTCACAAAAATGAATTCCACAATCAAAAAATGTATTACTGTTAATTCTGACTATTCATTGATTCATAAAAGTGATGATAATAATAATCTGAAATAATCTAATTTTTTCCTTGTCATTAAAATCTATATGGGGGCTTACCAATCTTTTTTTCTCTGTAATAATGTATAAACCATTAAATGTTTGTAAGCATTAATGCATAGTTTTTGCATAGGCCTCAATTTTTGTAAAAATCAGTAGTTTAAAAATCATGATTATGGAACCTTAACAATCCAAAAATTATATGCAGAAAATATATGTCTCTCTAGGACAGAAAGTCTAATCCTGCTGTGGTAAAAAATAAATTAATGAACGCTTGAGAAACAAAACACTGGTTCTTGCAAATAATGAACTCTGCAAACCAAAAAGATTTGTCAAATCACTTACGTCTCTTTAATCGTAAAGCCTTTTCAAAGCAATGGCCATAGATCTTTTGCATCTTGAAAATTTTCGATGTATGTGAAAATAGGTATTTCTGTATCATGGAGCTCCATTTTGATTATCGTGTGTTATGATGAGCACAGGTGTCATCTGAATTCATATTAGCGAAAAAACAATTATGATCGTCTTCAAATCTAGAACATCCACCAGGTTTTAACATTAAAGAAGACCTGGGCACCAAAGCAAGGACATGTTTCACACAGATGACCCAATATTTTTGTATTACAAATCACAAAGGGCTTGCTCCAAGCGCATGAGTGAGAAGTGTTCCCGTTTTCTCTTCATAGCTTTGATCTGGTTACAAAGGAAAATTTTTGCCCATGAATATGCTCCAATCCAAATTGACCTGCATTTAAAATGACCATTGATTTCAACCTGTGGACTCATAAAAACCTTTTATGGTTTTTCTTGGTTTTTTTTCTTTTTTCCCCACCGCAAATCCTGTATAAATCAGCAATCCACATTCCTCTATGAATTTATTACTAATTTTGACTTGCTAAATCCAAATTTACATTTCTCATGCTCAATTTTATTCCCACACACACAAAATAATAATAAAAAAAAAGTTTAAAAATATACGTATATTTATTTTTATTGCCTGTTTAAATTTCTCGAGAAGCATGAAAATTTCAAGCTTTTATCTCTCTGCTTTGCTCAAGTATCTGGCTTTGCAGTAGCATCTGAAAATTTTTGTCAAATTCCTTACTAACTGATACATACAGCATGCTGATGTCAGTTTGAATTCCAATTTGACAAGCCTATGCAGTGTATAATTCATCTGCATCTATGGCAGTATTTGGAGGCAGCAAAAGCACTCAAGAACATTTGAATAGCTTCAAAGTCATTAATTTTGTTATTTAATATAAATATACATATATGATAATTCTTCATCTTTATTTTTTTAGCTAATTGTACCCTTCAATTGCATATCTTATTGAGGCAGTGAAAAAATACTGTTACACTACAGCACATTGGCTATGCTTATGGTTTAAGCATTAACTGAATGAGTAGCTTTTAGCCGCATATCAATAAAATTCGATGATGATACATAAAAATTAGAATCCTCCTTACTCTCTTTAGGCGCAACCTTTTAGTAGATCTTCAGATTATATAAATTATGTTTTTATACCTTTTTGATATTTATGGTGCAAAGTAAGTATGAGTAGGATTAATAGCTTTCATCCTCCTCACATTCATGCTTAATAAGAGCAATGTTTTCATATAAATCTTGCCAGCAAAATGAAATTTTGATTCAAAGACTTTAGATGAATTTAAAAGGGAAAAAAAATTTGGGAATCACAAAACAGTTCAACTTGTACTCATCGATTCAATTGAAATAAAATATGAATTCATGCATTAAGATTGGCAAAGCTTGATTAACTTGCATAATTGTTCCTTAATCATGAATAATTTTTAGTCACATTTGGTTAGTATCAAAACACCTTAGCAAAATAATGTACATAAATTAAAACTAAACTTCAACCCACTGCAAATAACAAATAGTTATTTTTTTATTAACATGAGTGGCATGGAAGAAAATAATTTAAAAAGGCAGTAATTAGGTCTACCCTAAAACAAGTATTTTATATGATGTGGTTTGTCCTCCAATCAATTTAGTGGTGAGATAGTGGAATCCGGAATATACAAGGGTATTTATATATTACAGTTTCTTACCAATCACAAGTTGTGATTAAAAATTTAAAAGATTGGAAAAACAATTCTATGTTGCTTCACTATTTCAGTTCTTGAAGAATCAAAGTGTGAAGAAGTTTGGTACACAATTTATCCAACAAAAACTATTTATAAAACTTCTTAAAGCCTTTTTATGCAGAAATATGACAGGAATCTATGACAACATTTGATTTGTGGTTGTCTAAGGCAGACGCATAATATATTTGACCATTATGAAATGCATTGCTTTCTTACTTTAGAACAAACAGGCATGGCTAATCAAAACTGACAGATTCATGAAGTCATATATGGTGAGAGGGCATTTCTGGAAAATCTCTCTGCATTACCAGTATAATTAAAGTTTATAAAAATAGTGTCTCCTAATCTTGTAGATTCTGGGTTTTTAATTTGTGAGAAAAGATATATTTGCAATTTTCATCATACGTTTCTTTTTTCTCTTGAATCATTGGGTCTTACTATCTGATCATCACTTGCGACTGCCTAAAAAAAGTCAACCCTCTTTTCATGGCCCAGGCTTGAGAGTTGACCCTTAAATATTTTCCGTTCCACTTGGATACACTTAGAATTTCATGTCAAGAAAATGACACCTTTACAGATTTTACTTCACTTGAAGAAACTTGTCTACTAATTGACACATTGATGGTTTGGAAACTAGAAATGAATATGAAAGTTATGTTTAAACATTGTACATTATGCACAGCTTTTATGATGAAACTTACATTAAAACTTTTAGCCTACAAGTTTGTTTTAGTTGTTACCTTTCAATTGATTGATTGATTGACCTTAGGGATTTAACTGTCACTGCATCAATAAAATTTATGAAAAACAAAATTTAACACGCCGAAATGGGAAGCACTCCATCACTCTTATGGTAATCAAAAAAAAAAAAATTACAATACAAAGACATTTCAGTTGGATATGTTCGTAATAAGAAGATGCTAAAGCCATTTATGGTTCAAATAATGATTCACAATTTCATATCTTATTATCATGACCTTCAAATTGTAAAATAAAATGCTTTACTTAAAAAAGATAAACAATTTCGATCTGATATGATTTTCACTGTTTGAAAATAAGTAGAATAAAAGAAGATGACACTCCAAGCTTTATAATTCACATTTTTAAAAGCATTGTGATTTAATATGCAAATACCAAAATTGATGTTTAATTCAGTTTTCTTTGTAATGATTCTGGATAAACTACTTATTGCTTGAGAAAATCAAGTTCTTTACAATCATTTAATTAAATGAATTTCACAAATGCTTTGACTAGATCATGTCAAGACGTATTAAAGAAAAACTTAATGAGCTCATACATCGAAACTGTGAATAAAGCTTCAATCTGAAAATCCTGACATGAAAACACTGTTTTATTCTTTAACATTAATAATGTATAAGAACATGCAAATTTAATTAAGCATGAACTAATTAGGTGTTAAGTTAAGCTAGAGATTTCTTTTTCATTTCATGGTATTTTTTAAAATTTTTTCTGTCATTTAATATTTTCTGTCAATTTCAATGCAAAGTGAAGCAGAAATCTTAAATATTTACATGTGAAACAATTAGTTACTGAGTTATTAAAAATTAAAGCTTCAAGAAATTCTACGACTTTATGTTTTTTGCTTGTGAACATTCAGGTGAAACCAAAAGCAAATTTATGGCTAAGTAAACTGAATCCTGTTTCTTGACATCCTTTAGAAAAACATTGAATTTTATTTCATTTAAAACTTTGCAAGCCTTTGAACAAAGGTGTATAAATTATATCTTCTAGTATCTCTTTCATAAGCTCTGTTGTGATATCATAACTTCTTCGGAATACAAGATTTGCAATATGCTTTCATTACCGACGGATAATAAGCTGATTTAATGAAGAAAAAAACAAAATGACTGAAATTACTACTTATTCTAAGTGTGAGTTTCAACTTTGAAATACAGAAAATACAGAAATGCAAAAAAAAAGGCACAGGGTCAGATCAAACATTTCCTACAAAGCAATTCAAGATGCACGTTTAGATTGCACGACTTCTTCTCTACTTAAATAAAAGACGAGATATATTCTCGAGTGCTTATAAAGATTGCAACCAGTGAACATAATTTTTAGCTAAACAATAATCAAGTCCTTTAAAGCCTTGTGTCTTATTTGATTCAACAGTGCATATTTCTTGGGAGATAAATTGTGAGCGAAGATCTTTCATATTGGACTCAGTTGAAAATTCTTGGCTTGCCAATTTCAGTTGGTGCTGTTTAATTCCTTCTTCTATATGTTCTTGCTTCAGCAGTTCCTGGAAGACAAACCGCCTTAACAAAGGTGGAGACAAAAGAATATACTACTATCTGAGAGACAAGAAAAAAAAACAATAAAAAGACAGACATTATCATGAAGGCTTTGGATTCCACAAGAAATCTCTTCTTTTTTAATCTGGCATCACAGGGCACCACCTTAGATGGATTCTATTTTCACGCAAAGGCAATTTCATTGTTTAATATATTCTAATATTTTAAAATATTTTACACACATTAAATCAGTTCACTTTAAATCATTATGATATTCAATTAACTATTTTTTTAATTTATTATTTGATTCTAAACTTCTTATGAAAAAAATTATCTGAAAAATTCTGCAAATTAAGATTTGGGCTATCTTTTTTACAATATTCTTTATTTGAAAAAATTCATAAGCAAGCATTTACCTTTAAACTATGAGTTATATGAAACAGGTGATGATATTTTTACTGTACCTTTCTACTTCATGAATCAACTAAGCAATCAAGTTTCTATAACATTGAAGATCAATAAAAATTACATTAACCAACATTGAATGGTTTAAAAGACAGCCTACCTGTGATACCAAAGAGCTTCATGATCTGGATATGATCTTATGAGGTCTATAATATAATCCATTTCAGCTAGGAGTAAATACGTTGAGCTCTTTGCATGAGAGGATTGAAGCCTGCTCCTTTTGTTATGTAACTCCTTTAAGAGAAACTGACGAAAATGAAAGCCACTATGGTCAGAGATGTGATTCGATGTCCATTTATTCGTTGTCTCTAATTCTGAAACAAGAACCTGAAAAACAATAGATGCAAGGCGATGAACTTTAAGTCAAAAGAAAGAAAAGAGAAAGTGAAAAGAAAAGAGGAGGAAGATATATTGTTAGACCATGGAGACATAGAAACAGACAGACAATGACTAAATGAGGTAAAGATAAGAAAAAGTATACTTTGGAAACGAGCCTTGATGTTACCAAATAATATTTTTTAGCTTTTGAAGAATTAAGACATAAAAGATAAATAGCTTGATTTTGACCATGTTAAGTACATGCATATCAGTTGAGCGCTCTAATAATCTAAATATTCAAACTATAAAAAACTATTTTACAAGTTTGGATTCTAATAATACTATTGCTACAATTCTTTTGTATAGTCTTGATGATAAAATAATTGTTTACATCTCTCATTCTCTCAACCAGTCATTGCCTTTCCAAAGACTGAAAGTTGTTGACAACCAAAGTTTCAGTCTCAACTCACAAAAAGCTGAGAAATGCAATAGTCCAAAATTCAGAGAGACAAGTCAAAACTTAAAAAAAAAACCAAATCACCTATGTCATGTATGCATTTCCCCCCACTTTTTGTTGACATATTCTCACTGCTAATACTGACACCTAAGATAGTTTTCTCAACAAATCTACACGTCAAGGCTTCAGTGGTTTGTTGGGTCTATTCTGAAATACTTTATTTCTTTATACCCCATCACATACAAAGCAGAGAAAATGCAGCTTAGTCCTGGTCACTTCACTATAAGGAAAATTAAGTGGATTTTAGATTGAAAAAAAGGACAGAATGATTTATAATAATAGCAAATATCTAACACAGAAATTTCTCAAGTCACTCGCTGCCACTACCGAACCCTTTCGGGTCACTAGATTTAGCTCAGACTGGGTAGTGCCAGTACCGAGGGGGTTCGGTTTGCACTTCCCTATATTTTCCTACTTAGAACTGACGCACATTCGGGTCTGGCATTCTACAGCAGTTAGCAGTCACTTTTCCTCTTCATATTCCTTATTTGAGTTACTTCCATTGGTAAATAAAAAAGTTACAGCAGTTTATATGCTAGATCTAGATCTAGTTTCAGTTTCAGCTCAATGTCCAATCGAGACATGGCTCGGGAGCAAAGAAGTATTTTTGAGTCAACTGACCCTTATATCAATGCAGGATCGGAAATCGATGCATCTGATAGTGAAGCAGATGATACTCTAAGCTTTGACAGCGATTTAGACCCAGATTTTTTAGTTGAAAGTGATGAATCATCCGCCGAGCTAGGCCCTTCTTCGAAGTCTAGATCTAAATCAACAGGGTCTAGTACTGGCAAGTCTAGGCCTAATAAAAGAAAGGCATGCCCGAGCAAGTCTACACAATCTAGATCTAAGGCAAACACATCGAGATCTAATATTATACTATCAGATTCAGATGCTGACTCTGAGTCAGATTGAAATGAGCCTCTACAACAATCTCCCCCCCCCCACCTCCCCCATCCCCAGCCTTACGCCCAAACACTAACAGTGATGTCTGGACGAGATCCTTAGATGGATTCCCAGAAAAAAAAAAAGCATCCCCACAGCAAAAACAATACAAATTGTAAGCATCATAATTTTTTTTTTTTTTGCTATCAGATTTACACCTTTTTCAAAAAAAAGCACAAAAAAAAAATAAACTAATTGAGCAATTTGAATATTTTTTTTCTATTCTGTAAAATTCAATTCTGCTTCTGTAAAGACTGAAAGTTTCAATACTCTTCCCAAAAAAATAAAGATACAGTGATTTTTTGAAAAAGGTGCAAAAAAGCTGGTATTCCTGGTCAGGCTGGATCAGAAACCTCCGGTAGCGACTGTGTTAAAGTTGCTGTGCAACAATAAAATATAATTAAAGCTATTCATAGTTTTGTTTTTTGGATTACTAAAAAACAACGACCAGGAAATCAATAGTAAATATCAAAAGTTTCAATCAGCAGGTTTTACCTGGCTGCCCCATCCCTCAAATGAATAAAACAGTGAGGATCCAAGGCCAGATAAACTTCCCTTGGAATTGGCCCTATAACTCAAATATACTTGTACAAAGTTATCTATGTTTAAATCGTTACAGAGATGTAAGATAAATTTAACCCAAGCTAGACAGAGAAAATGCAATAAAAAAGGAACTAAATACACTGTGCAAATTTAGAGATCTCCTCAATTTGGTACACAATTATGCTAATCTTCTCGCATAAGCACAACAGAGGGTTTTCTACTCTGCTCACTTCATGTCATAGGTAACCCTTTGATGATTTCAAGTCATCATCAACATAAGAGATTTTGAAGACGCCTCCCAGGAAGGAGGCTATCTCTGTGGCTCCCTGAAGGTCCATTGAAGTTGCCCTAAGTGCATGCTGCAACATTCCCATACTGCTGCACTCTTCTGTTCCCCGCCATATCACGGGGATTTCAAGTCATCAAAACTTCATACTTCTAGACAGTATGTGCTAGTGTGGACTAGTGAAACTAACACAGCTCAATAATTTACAAGCTTATGTTGTTTTTGACAGTTTGCCCCTGCATTAGTGCCAGCCTTCATTTCAAGAGATCAAGTTCATAACTCAAAAGATTGCCACAAAAAGCAATTAATTAAGAGTAAGATAATAATAATTATTGTTGACTATAGGAATTTAAAGGAGATTTTTGCTTGATTCACTATTTTTAACTCAATCCCACATAAAGAACTCCAGCTTAGGTAAAGCCCTGACCTTAAGAGAAGGGACGTAACTCCGTACAAAAAAATAGATCTATATATTAAAAAAAAATAGTACAAACAAACAAAAAAAGATACAATTATTTAATAAATTGTTAAAAAAAAACTAGAGGTGTTGAATTTTTAGTAAATCAAGGTTTCATGATAGTAAACCAATTTTTTAAGACTTCTCCTTCACTTCAGGCTGACTTCACCACCATTTCATTTTTTCACCATTAACATCCCATTTCATCACCATCTCAACATCACAATCTGACTCCCGATGTCAAACGGACAATGGTCATTATTTCATGCTGATTCAGTGATTGTAGGGATAACCATGCAGATAACCAAAATAAATGGTTTCTATAGCATCCCTAAGATGATTCAAGTGATTATCCATCCTAACTCAAAGTTTAGATCTAGCCTAGGCCTAGAAATTGCGGACAAAAACAGTCAATTTCAAACTGGATTTTTAAATCTAAATTTAGTCCAAAAACAAAACTAAACTAACCAAAACAAAGTCTAAAGTGTCCTCTAAACGTAAATGAGGTTTGCACGAGATTTCAGGTAGTTATAAGGAAAGAAAGTAGACAGTCAAAAAGTGGAAGTGAACGGGCGACAACAGGTGGTATAGGTACACAATATAGTGGTCCATACAGGCGACTGCGGGCGCTATAGGTGGGATTGAGTTAATAGGATAATACAAACTATCCAAGATTAATTGAGTAAATTTGCAACAATTTTGTTGAAAACTGCAAATGTTCAGGTCCAAAATCACCTGCAGTGAGCAATTAAGACAGTGCTTGATGATCCAAATCCGGTGAGACCAGGCATGGTAATTGCACTGATATCTTTCGGCGGCCTGTGTGCACACTTGAAGCTCTTGAACTGTTTGGTTTTTCAGCAGTCTACTTGACTCAAGAGAAAAAGCCCCATTCAGTCTATCACCTAATTCTGGATGAGCTCCTACATCTACATCAATAGCATCCATATTGACAAGAACGTCTTCATTAGATGCTGCAGCTGCAGAACAGGAAGTGTTGCTTCCAGAGCTCGATGAGAGACAATGATCCAAGAGCTGCTGGAACAGCCACCGTCTGACGATTACAAAAATTAATTGATCAATTCAAAAGTTTATACAACTGATTGAAAAAAGAATATTACAAACTGCAGCTATATAAACAAGTGCTGAACTTTTTTTCAGAAGTTTTCCTACTTTTAGGCAAAAAAAATTTTTTCACAGAATTTTAACATCAAGTTTTCACTAGGTCCGAAGACTAACTAAACCTGTGAGGAGTATAATCAGAGTAAAATTGTTATCCTTGACAAGGTCTAATTTTTCAGTATGAATTTTCGTCACCTTTTTGGTTCACAGGTGATGATAAATGTAGCTAATAAAACCCATTGCAATCTGAATTTAAAGTTTGTCACTTCCATAAAATTCTTCAATAAACTGGCAACTAGAATTCTAATTTTAATAATGAATTATTCAATCTTTTAATTAAATAAATCAAAATGTACTTTTTAACAGTCAAGCCTTAATTGCTCTACAAGCACAATTCTTGGACATTTGCAGTCTGATCTTGGCAAAGCTGTAAAGCTGATGAAAACTTTTCTGAAATTGATAATCAAAAACCAATGGAAGATGACAACTTTTATTTGCATGAATCTCTTTTTTAAACTATGACATGGCAGTGTTGCTGTTCAACAATCGTTAATGGGGACCAGTTGTCTTCCTCAAGAAGGAAATTTGCAGGCTGGTAACATTTCCTTTTTTTTTTTCACTATTAAAGTTTCAGTTAGGCTAAGTCAACTGTAAGTATTACTTCAGATTTGAACCTTCAAAAGACTTTCCAACATTTGCCAAAAAGTCAATTTTGATATCATAGCTGCTTTAGTAAACTTTTTTTTTCTTCCAATATAATCTATAAAGAGAGAGAGAGAGAGAAAGAGAGAGAGAGAGAGAGAGAGAGAGAGAGAGAGAGAGAGAGAGAGAGAGAGAGAGAGAGAGAGAGAGAAAGAGGTAAAAGTGGGGGGGGGGAGTATCCTTTAATCTTGGTATACTAAAATCATGGATGGGGCAGACTGGTGACTTTTGTGCCACTGCTAGATCTATCTCATTATCGCAAGAATAAATACATTCATTGGATAAAGTTATTCTTTCAAAATGACTCATTGCGGCCACACTCAAATCTTGAACTTGCACTGAATACAAACATCCATGATGCAGAGTAAAGTCCTTGACCACAAGAATACTGAGCAGCAAGAATGATTCCACTTTTTACTGCCGTGATTTTTTGAAATTCATTCCAAGTTCCTGGAGATGCTATTGAATGCTTCAGAGAAAAAAATGCACTGATTGATACATGATAATTTAGTCTATTGATTACTTCTTATTGATTCCACCCAGAGGTAAAATAATCAATAATATAATTGGTTCGGACCTAGCGATAAAAGTCATGTTTAATGAAAAGCATATTTTAGGTGTAAAATTTGAGTTTCACAATCAGAAATAATTTTATATAATTTCCTTATCGCCTTTGGCTTCAAAGTCCTTCATCAATTCGCAGTTTTTAAGCTATCACTGAACACTAAAATACAGTCATCTCCTTTCTTAATCTTGCCTGTTCTTTTTCATTTGCAAAAGATAGAAAGCCTAAATTTAAAATTCACAGCACTAGGTCTTGATCAAAACCCTTTTACAGAGCTAGATAAGTTTTAGTCCTTTCAGGCCCTAAATTTCTGTTCTTTGCAGGATCTGTCTAAATCAAATTCTGAATTCCAAATGTCACTATATCTGGATACACTGTTTTCCTTCCTTTGTCTCATTTCCTTATGAACAACCTACACAGAAGAATTATAGCTGAATTATTAAATTTTCAAAGCTTATTTTACATTAATTTTTTTTTTGTAAGTAAGTTGAAAGGGCAAAGAGCAAATATGCTATATCTAGTATATTATACTGGTCTATAAGTTTTTGTCGGGCATGATATGCACCTCGAACAGAACAACACCTCCACAGCATTCACACATTAGAACAATTTATGCCTCTCTTAGCACATCATGTAACTTACATAAAGGTTAAAGGTAAGATATGTAGAAAATTGAATTTAATTAGATGTTAAAAGAATATATAAATTAAAAAAAAAAAGATTCAAAATCTGAATATTTAATATCAATCTGTCTGGAGTGCTAGTGTATGTTTTCATATTTCTCATGGCTTAGTACATAAAGCTTCCTAAATAATTTAAAGAGTAAATTAAAGTATGGTTTATTTACTTCCATCCGGTTCTAATGTGTTCAAGTAATCTCTTACAGATACTTTATTTTCATTGGCCATTGAAGAATGCACTAGACTATCAATTTAAAACAAAATTTGAACTATTTTCATTGTACCTGTGAATAAATGTCTCTGGACTTTTTGGATGTTTTGCAAGAACAAGAGCTCCAAAGGTAAGGTCATCAGACAAAGACAAGATTCCATTTTCAATAAGTTCTTTTCTGAAAAACCACAAAAAGACAGTGTTGATATTTATCATCTATATAGACTCTCAATAGATATAGATTTCGCAGTTACAGATGAAATTGACAAATTTCATTATTTTGGCCCTTTGGCCATAACAGCAGACATTTTGAAATCTAAAAAATAAAAAATTTCTAGTGATGGAAGAAATTTATTTTATAGCCTATTTGAAAAAATATTAATAAATGAGTCTATAATTATGATCTGCACAAATACAGCGAGCTTTGGCCTATGATAATTTGGTGCAATTTATATACATATATATTTCACAAAAAAGAAATAAAAAAATCTGTCCTGATACACATGTAAGAACACATGGGAAAACCCTTCAAACATTGTTAGGTCTAGTTTTGCGCTAGACCTTTTTTAAGTTGATTTTCAAATTTGAAAATGGAAATTTAATTTCTTTAGAAACTCCATTCATTTATCTTTTGTTTCAGCTCCTCAGTTTTCTTTATTTCTGAAATACCTAACTTTTGAATGAATGATTTTGCAAAATGACTTCAGATCAGATTTGTGGCGTTAACAGTTTTCGTGAAAAAACAGTACATTCAACTTTAAAGGCCATTTCCTGAAAACAACACTTTCTAAACCGAGTAATTTTAAAACTCCTTAACTTTTGATTTAAAAAAGATAGAACCTTCAAATAAAAGCAAAATGCTTAGGATTGTTTGTAAAATCTAAATCTGAGCTCACTTAATTTTTTTAATCTGGACCAATGTGAAGGGTTTTCCCGTGCACCTACACATATAAATAAAAAACAATTTATGTTAACATTAACTACCAGTGCAGATCATTCATATATATGTAACAGTCCAAACTCATTATAAATATGAACAATCACATAATGACAAAGATATAAATTTTAACAAAAATTATCAATAAAAAAGCAACAGCTGTGTAAAAGTGATAAACCATCAACAAAAAAAATGCAGTCCTTAAAGAATCCATAATATTTGATAAATTCTCATTGTTTCACCTTAATTGAGGCCATGGCAGGTCAAATAAAGCAAGGAATTCAAAATTTAGGTCCCAGGAACAATAATAAACAGCCACTTAAGATTTTATTTAGTTTCATAGAGACCTTTAAAAATTAAGAATAGCAAGATGATTCAAACAATCTGCTAGGTCAATAAACTTGAATCACAACTTTGATAAGATAATATGTATTTCTATCCTGCAACACTTTTAAAGCAATTTTATTTGCATATTCTGTAACAAGCAAGAAACCTCATCAAATCTTTAACGACATCCTTCATGAAAAAGTCAGAGATAGAAGCAATATTATTGATTTGAAAGCAAATATTTTTCAAGAAGTTGTTGATTTCAACATTCATTGATATGATGTTTGATCCATAATAACTCAAATGTTTATTTCCCATTCTGTTGGATATAATGTGATTATTAACATTTACCTATTTTCATCTTATTGTTTTTGACCCACAATAAATAAAAATAAATGATAGAATAAATTGAATAACCCATTTTAAGTCTTATCTTCCTTGCCTAATTTTCTGCACCAATACCGCTTTGATGTGCTTTAGCTTAATTACATCAATCTAGCTGCATGGCATTATCTCAATTAATTTTATGAGACATTGGGGATAAAATAAGAATGAATGGTGGTTTGAAAAATATACACCTCTTTCAGCATGAATGTTTGAAAAATATACACCTCTTTCAGCATGAATGAAATTCATTTTCAGCAAGAATGAGAAGATTTATCTGAATATATATATTCATACACAAAAAGAAGAAAATAGGAGGGGAAGATAAAAGAGTGAGAAAGAAAGGGTATGATAAAAAAGGGGTTAAAATTAAAAGAAGATAGAGAGAGTGAGCGTGTAAAACTGAGCTGTTTGTATATTTAGGTGAAGTGTCGATAAAAAATAAGCTATGAAAAACATTTTGGCCCATTACTTAAGTTGAACCTATCGTTATCAATAACTTCTCTTACAGAGACTTGGATAATATCGCATGCGGATTTGAAAATATATAAAAAGTGTCTTCGATCTTGATTCACCGCCAACCGCCAACAGAGCCCTTTAAGATATTCACCAGATAAAAACTAGAACCTTTTGTCTTGTCATTAATTCTTTTTTTGAAACTATATCTCATGGACCGTTGTAGATATTGATGGTTTACTATTACCTTTCAGTATCTGTGTCATCATGACCTAATAAAAATCGGCATTTAAAAAACCTACAAAGCCTTTAAAAAAATTTTTTTACAGACATTTTAATATCCCGTATCAATAAAAAGTATCCTAAGTAATTAATAAGACATTAATTTGTTGGTCTTCAAAATTCAATCTGACGGCTTAAAATTGCTTTATTTACAATAAGAATAGGTTTAAATGTCTTTTGAATATTCAATACCGCTACAGTGAACACTGTTAAACCAAATTCAGGAACTCATTACTATCTTGGCTTAGCCAAGTGCTTTTGTTGAAGAGTTTTTTTTGTTGTTTTCCTTTAAATAGTTACTGCACTCAACCTCAAATAATTGTGCTCACCGTTTTTAGCGAAAACGTTTCAAAAGTCTGCCTTGTATTCATATGGCTTTTTGGCCCAATCAACATTTACTCATATAAAATATTACAACACATATAGTGCAAAATAGTTTACCACTTATTAACAATAATTTGTGACATTTAAACAATTACTGTAAAATTATATTTATACAATCAAATATCATGACAATATTAACTGGGTTCAAAACCTTTCAGAAAGGAAGGCTTTAACTTTAATTTTTATACCTAATGTTCCATGCAGTATAGTTGTCAGCATTGAAAAGCAGTACTGCCCGACTCAAATTACAAATATCAATAGGGTCTGAAAAGAAAAGAAGATGCAAAATGTGACACCCAACAAAAAAAATGATTTGAGAGGTTTCATCATTTTAATACACACAGAGTTAAATGCTATGAGTATGACAGCAATCATTTAAATTCATTTATTTGAAGAGAATCATTGTAATATAATTCTTCACAATGATATCATATATATTATATCTAATGATTAAAAATGAAAGTCTACAAGATATAAATAGAAGTGTGCTGCTACTGCAAATGTATCAAGGCATATTGAAGTGATCCATAGATTATATCAAATATTAAAAAAGCTAAACAGTTATTAATATTAAGTATATTAAATTTACCTAGACCTTAAAATTCACTTTGAAAGTTTCATTGAATTAGAAATATTAATTTCATTAACTAATTATACTGAGCTTAGCTAGGATTCTGATGCATTTGAAAAGATACATGTATACATACCAATGAACTGAAGAGATGGATTTCGAGATCTCCAGCCTATTAAACGATTGAGGGAGTATTTCAAAAGCACCTTCACTGCCCATGCTTCAACCCCAAGTTTGTGATTTTCAAGGATGAATGGCGACCTGTTGTGTTTAGGTTCTGCAACTGGCAAAACATCATATTCATCTCTGCAATACCAAAATAAAATTGTAAAAAGATTTTTAAAAATATTAAAACAGGTAAAATATAAAAAAAAATCAAGTAGATTTAAATCTAAATGCTGGTAGTGCACCAAGCTCATATTAGTATTGTTACACGGCATTGTACCATGTAGTTTTCCTAGTAAAAACTGTCAGCAATTTTTCTAGGAACGGACAGGCCTCCTCACAAAATTTCTACGCCATGAGCCAAATATGGCAAATTTTGTGTAATTTTGTTTTTTGTTATCTAGCCCATTTGGTTGTAAAGCAATACTGTATTTAAATGTAATTCACTAAGTACTATAATTTTTTAGTAGTGTTAATTGTTTATTAGTTGGTGTTACAATTTTTATGACTCCACAATAGCTACTTCTTCTGTGGAGATAAATATTGTTTTGCTTAATTTCTTAGAAATGCTGAGATGTATGTTTGTGTAAATTTGGTACCTCTCTAAAGTCTACTTTTGGACCCTGTTAAACCCTTACATTATTTTCCTATAAATGTACACTAAAGTTAAAGACCTGTCTTTATTGTTATCATTACAAAAAGTGATACAAAATATTTTATGCTTAGGAAAGACTTCCCAATGGGTAAATTACCTCAATCATACTAAAGATAACATTCTCAATTCAAATTTTCAACAGCCAATATTTGCCAAATAGAACTTATTAATGCCCCAAGTAAGTGTAAATCATTTTCTAACAAAGAATTACCTATTAAAAAAAAAATTTTCAACAGCCAATATTTGCCAAATAGAACTTATTAATGCCCCAAGTAAGTGTAAATCATTTTCTAACACAGAATTACCAATTAAAAAAAAACTATGGCATCATATCTTAATTGAATACAACCAAAATAGTATACCCAATTGGAAGTCCTATGTTTGCTTATCAATCTTTAAAATTAAATTGAAGCATTGACAATCATTCCTGTTTAATGGATTTCTTTAACCAGAATTTGTTCCCTTTTACCTAGGAATTAAAGCCTAAATAATAAATTGTCTTTTAATCTATTGTGGGATAATACAAAGCTAGATCTTGGTATACCTTAACTAAAGCTAGTCTGTAAAGATCTACATTACAATCGACAGTGCTACTGCTAAATTAAGTACTAGATCATCTAGATCTAGATCTACATCTGTAATAATTCGCCTTGGTATTAATTAGCCTGTCTACAGGCTATTCGTTGGTTTTATAAAATAAAAGTAGATCTAGATTTAGACATAATAATTTATCAATGGTGGAGTTATTACATGTGAAAAGAACATTGAATATGTGACATAGATGAACATTGATCAAAGATTTTCCCCGGCTAGATTAAAAAAATTCAAATTTTGAAGTACATATAATAGATCTATAAATACTTTTGAGTAACCTAAAGGTTTTAAAGACTGTTTCTATTGCTAATCAATGTCCTTGCTATCGGTGATTGCAAGTAAAGAAACTGGAATCTTAAAGTGATAAAATTTGATTTCAATCGACCATGGTATTCTCGACAGACTCGCATACATCAATGGGTCTCTTTTAAAAGCATTAGTGAGATCCATTAGCAACCGAGGCCCTCGGGAGTCCGCCATGTTGTCATTTTTAACAGGTCATGTGATCACCATCAACTAAAATTGAGCAACGGCGTTTCCTTGTGTTAGTTGTGGGAAAGGATTTCTAAGGCATTCGTCTTTCACTCATGCTCCTGTCATGTTCATCATGATAGTTACGATGCTAATTTAACAATGAAATCCTTACAACGCTCCATGTGAATAACAAATCTATTTACAGTTTTTTTTCAAACATTCATTATCATGTAGGTTTAAATAGCTCAATCAATCAGATGCTGTGCTTTTTAGAGTAGGCGATAATGACCTTCATCACATCTTTATTCCTCGTAGCTTTCAAAGCCTCCGTCGCTCTTCCTACTTTGAGCCACTTTGTTAGTCCACAAACACCTTTTCGCGCTGTTTTTCCATGCTGCGTTTTCCAGTTTCCCAAGTTCTCTCTTCTCATCACATGACCCCAAAAGGTTGCTTGGCGTTAACGTATTCTATTTATGAGTGATCTCGTAACACTTTTTCGTTTCACTTTTTTTCAGTCCAACACAATCGTAGCATTCTCCGATGGAACCACATTTCTGTTGCCTCCAGTTCTTTTGTACTTGTTCTGAAATTGTCCCGGCCTCCCACCCATATATCAGAATGGGTTCACTATGGCAGTCCAGTGCTCTTCTTCTTGTGTGAATGGAAATGTGACTATTATTTTGTTAGTGCTGATTTCATTCTCTGAAAACTGTTTTTTGCTTGCTTATTCTTGATCCAATTTCAGTGTTGTTAGGTCCATCACTTGATATATAAGTACCCAAGTTTATGAATTGATCCCTTTGCTTTAGTTTATTACCGTTGATAAAGATGTTGATCTGTGGAAACTCATTTTTTCGACTGATTACCATTACTTATGTCTTTTTACTGTGCAATTCCAACCCTTTCTTTTTGCTTCCTTCTTCAACAATGTCTAATTATCCCTGCAAGTCTTCTTTACTTCCTGCAGTTAATTCAGTATCATCGGCGTATCTCAAGTTGTTTATAATGTGCCCTACAACTTGAATTCTAGTTTTCACATAATCATTTCACGGTGAGGAAAGCACACAGCCTTGTCTAAAATCATGTTTTGTTTTGTTTTTTCAATGAGCTGATTTCCCCATCAAATCGCGTTGCTGCCCACCACCTACTTTCCATGGCTTCACCGTAACCCCGATAAGAGTTGTGGGGGAGGAGGGGGAAGGGCTGTGTGTGTATTCGGTTTTGCTCAAGGACCTCCCATAGACTAACGGAGAGAAGCGTTGCCTTACTTTCCTTTCCCAGAGTTGGCTCTGATCCATTGCCCTTCTTAAAAAAATTAACTTAATGCGAAAATTCACAGCTTTCTAGTAGGCGTTTAAATGGATCTTAATTAGATTGGAAAAGTACATAATTAGTCGATTTCCTGAAATGGTGGCCGCATTCCGGTCAAAACGTTCGTGAGAGCAACTTAAGGGCTTTGCTAAGTATAAACTGCCAAGCTTTTATATTGACATAAGTAACATAATTATTTGGCTATTTTTATGCTTGTATGGAAATTCTCTTTAAATCTCTTCAAATACTTCAAAATAACAGATGTAAAGATTCTTTGTCGAAATAGTCAAGATAGAGACAGTAGGAAGATATGACATTTCATTCCATTTTCACGAGAGAAAAATGAAAATAACTCAATTTCAATAAGATTTTTATAGCATGAAATTGTTTATTGTTATTATTATTATTATTACTACTACTACTACTACTACTACTACTACTACTACTACTACTACTACTACTACTACTACTACTACTACTACTGCTACTACTACTATCATCATCATCATCATCATCATCATTATTATTATTATTATTATTATTATTATTATTATTATTATTATTATTATTATTATTATTATTATGAGAATTTCGCTCTAGATGGCTTGGTACAGATTTCAAATTAGATGTGTATGAGAGCTGACCTATCTTTCATAAATAAAGGCAAAAAGGAACAAATAAAGGCCAAAAAAGAACTAAAGAATAATTGATTCTCAAACAAACAGGATTTAGGATTCAGGCAATCATCAGAGCCATCAGTGCTGAGCGATCACTCTGGTATTCATTCGCTATGGGAATTCAAGACTTTTTAATAAGCGCTAAAAACGGGTATTAAAATTTATTCGGAAAGTGCAGAAACAGTTAATTTTCCATATTTAGCATATGTGGTTAAAGATAGATATTATTGCTTTTAACACAGCGCCTCTGAAGTACCCGCACTGTTCATGAGGTTTTTTCATCTCCAGCCTCAAATTTCACTTCTTTTTAGTAATTTTACACAGAACTACCCGCCTAGAATGATTACTCTCCCCCCCCCCCCCCCCCCCCCCCCAAAAAAAAAAAAAAAAAAAATTAAAAATAAAAAAACCACGCACAAAACAACAAAACCCGCCCCCGCCCCCTTACCGGATTACTGCAATAAATAAATAAAGTACTTTTCGTTGTTGGTCTTTTCTTTCTCAATGATCAATGCTATAAATCACGTGATGATCAACAGCTGGATAAGATCGACACCTGCTTTAGGAATAGCATCAAAGTCGATCGGTTTTAATTAGTTTCATCATATCAAAAGGTAGGCATACCGTACCAAAAATACAATCTTGAAAATGTAGTGCCGCTCAGTTCATTGTAGGGTAAGCCGGGGCAAGTTGTAACACTTTTTTCTAAAAGACCATAAGCGCGGGTGTATATGAGATATAAGTTTACAACTATGTTAAATACAGAAAGCCTAGTGACACGCACGTTTAAAATACGTTTCAGACAATTTGGAACATTATTTTACGAACCACGCCACATGTCTTCTCTTCTGCCCTCTGTTACAACTTACCCCATGACTGGGGCATGTTGTAACAGACCCTGGGGCACATTGAAACAGTATAGTAACAGTTAAACGTAACATTAAAATAAGCCAAAATGTCATTTTTGTGTGAAAGGAAGGAATATTTTATTTATACTGATTGAAAGGTTAGAAAGGATATTTTTTTAATCAGATAGACAGTTCTGACATATGTAAAGAAGAGTCCTGGATCCGATGTCTGTGCAGTCTTCATGTGCCCAAAAGTTACAGCCAGAGCACTAGACCCATTTTTCTCCACTACAACTGTCATGAAAATGCTCGGTGCAGACCAAACAGATGTTCTCTTCTTCATCGTCAGAGTCAGACGAGGAAACTGGTGACGCTTGTCGTTTCCTAGGCTGTGCTTTTCCTACACGCTTATGACTCTTTGGCTGCCCGGTATTAGTTGACCTCGCCGTTCTCGATGTTCTGGGCTTCTTGGCCTTGTTCAATTCGAGAAATTTGACAGGACTGTCAGTTAGGATGGCACTTTTCCTCCTGCGTCTGTCGTTACCATTGCCATTATTAGCTGCCCTAACTGCTTGAGGAAAGGGCATAACCAGCTCTGGGGAGAAAGCGCCCTGGCTGGTCGGACATCTTGACGGGGTGGCAGGAGTTGATGCTGATGGGCCAGCAGGCAGACCACTTGGTCCTGGGGCACTAGGCAGGCCACTTGGACCTGGGACAGTTGACAGACCACTTGGAACTGGGGCAGCAGGTGGGCCACTCGGACCTTTGGCAGCAGGTGGGCCACTCGGTCCTGGGGCAGCAGGTGGTGGGCCACTCGGACCTGGGGCAGAAGGTGGTGGGCCACTCGGTCCTGGGGCAGCATGTGGGCCACTTGGTCCTGGGGCAGAAGGTGGTGGGCCACTCGGTCCTGGGGCAGCAGGTGGGCCACTCGGATCTGATGAAGAGCCTGATGGTATCAGCGGACGCTCGGTTACCAAAGAGGCTGCGAAGTCCCTGTCTGTAAAAACGTGCCGATTCATGGGCCATATTCCAGTACACCGGAAAGACTCAATCAAGTTGTGCTGTGTCGTAGCTCGGGGAAGCTCACTGCCAGCAATGCCAGGGATATCGTAGATGCTCAGGGATTTCCCTGGGTTCTCCCTGGTCCAAGCGTGGCATCGACTGGTGACATAGGTCTTTAGCGGGCCGTAAACCACCCTGCCTAGGGGCTGCAGCTTGTGTGAGCAATGTGTTGGAAGTGACAGGAGGGTGATGTTATGTTCACGGCACAGGTCGATGGCTGGTATGGACAAGTGGGACACGTGGTTGTCCAAAATTAGAAGTATTGGAGAATCTTGTGAGGGTCTTGTGAATTTGATGAAATGTTCCACATAGCTCTGCCAATCCTCCTCTTTGATCCAACCGGATCCATTTGCCCTTCCGATTGATCCAGGTGGACCTCCTCGGATAAAATGGTCCCTGTATGTCTTCCTCGGGAAAATGAACATAGGAGGCACAGAATTCCCTATGGCATTTATGGCACAGACTAGTGTCACCAGAGTCCCCCTTTCGGCTGAAACGACTCGACCTACTGACCTTGTTCCCGTTTTTGCCACCACTCTTGATGACTTCGGAACTGTTGACATACCTGTCTCATCGACATTGTATATTTGATGAGGCCCGAAGTTCTGCCTAGACAAAACGTTTTCCAAGTTGTCAAAGAAAAGGTCGACAGCTGGTTTGTTAAAGCCGATAGCTCGCCCTAAGCTGGTATTCTCAGCTTTTTGAAGTGAGAACTGGTAGCGCTCTCTAAAACCAGAAAACCAGTCTTCTCCAGCTTGCCGGTTCTCGCTCCATGAAGGGGGCATCCTGATAGCGAACTTTTCCCCACACTGATAAGCAAGCTGCCTTACTTCTACAGGTGTCAGGCCGTAGCGTAGTTCTGCAGACCAGGTCACGTACCGTGCAAGTTCCTGTTCCTGATGCTGGCTAAACTTGTGCATGTTTGCTGTAACCCATGCAAGGTGCCTCTCCTTGCTCCCGCTTCTTTAACCTCCGATGCAGACTCACATGACAAAGCCCATGGTCCTTTGCAGCTTGTCTAATGGTTTTGCCACTTTCTACCTCCTGCATTGCTGTATTGTACAATTCCTGTGGCACTTCAGCTCGCTCAGTTTTTCTTTGATAATTCCTCACCATTTTTGCGAATCTGTAAAAGATAAAAAGATAACATAAAATGAAAATATGCCAAGAACCTACAGTCACAAAAAGCTATCCCATAACAGTAACGACAAGGAAGCGTTTAGTTTACAAAATAGTGCTTTTATATTCTTAGTTTTAGTCATAATTTAGAAGCCATTGTGCAGTATTCTCTAATCAAAATAATGATCAATACACTTCCCCCCTTACAACCGTAAAAAATGTGAATAAATTAAACTGGGGTAAGTTGTAACAGTGTTACAATGTGCCCCCGGCGTACTGTTACAACCTGCCCCACCCATGGTTCCTGTTGTTTTCATTGTAAAATGCCCTTCCCATTCAACCCTTCAGACTAGATGCCTATGAATGCCATTGATAAAAGCTTAAAGAATCATACAAAATTATAAACGGGTTAAGTTTAAGTCAATTTGTTAGTACATGAACAAATATTAGTCGAAACTATAAAATTACTCACCGGTGCTTGAAAATGAGTTCAGCAGACAACTTTTTTCCGAACGTACGCAATGGCCGCCAAAATACAGCGAGGGAAGCTTCGTTGCAAAAACCATTCGGTCAATAAGTTTTGGCGGTGTAGAACTAAATTTTCGCCACAAGCCATGTCTGTTACAACTTACTCCGTGTTACAACCTGCCCCAGGTTACCCTACATATCGGAAATAGTGAAATCAGAAAGTTGTTACAAAGCATTTCTAGCCAATGAATTCATTCACACCATATTCGCCATACCAGTCCGTCAACAATTAGTTGATATATCGCACGTTGAAGGCAAGGGAAACTATGCGTCCGAAGTATTTCTACATGTCCAAACTATGTCTAACATAGGCTTAAGTATGTGATGGCTATGATATTAAGTTTGCGGTCGGTACTTAAAAATATCCACCTAAAACTTATAGATTATTGGTATTTCTGTGAGTTTTAACGTTTCCTCTGTATAGGTCAACATACTATTAATTTCTGAAATAAATCTGGCAAATGAAAATAAAAAGAACAAATGCAAAGAGGTTAAAAGGAGAAGAATAAAGGGGGAAAAAGCAAGATCAGCTAAAAAATAAATATATAAAAAATTCAAATAAGTTAAGTACATGTAGATGCATTCAAATATAAGATGTATGTAAACTACAGATTTTTTTCCTCTACTGCCAGTAGTGAATCTTTTGTCTTTATAGGTAAAAAGGACAGCTGTTATGCTTCTTTTCAATTGAAAACAAGATTATACCGAGTCATATGTTTGGCCTCCTCCCACTCCCTAAAGCATCGAAACTGAGCAGGCTAGTCAATCAAAAAATGAGAACTTAGTTAAATGATATATCCCTTTATCTATAAATGTAATCTTGATTTCTTTTAAGTGGTAATTAGATATCTAAATTGAATCATCTGAAGTGTATATCTCGTAAATTAATCTAGATCTTCTATGGCTATCTCGTGGAATAGGTCTATGTAGGAGTAGGAATGAACCTCTATAGAGGATAGATCTAGATGTATATCATATATGTAACCGAAGATCATTCGTAACAATTTTGTTGACGAAGGTCTTGGTCTAGATATTTGTTAGATTTTTTGTCTCTCAACCACAGTCTTGTCCACACTTGTACCGGTCTATTCATAAATTATAATTTATATATTGCAAACGTTTCATAGAGAGAACTTTTTTTTTAAATTATGGAGCTTGGTGCATCAGTCCTTGAAAATATCTCTTTGGCTGGAGACGTGGCCCATATACCAGATAAATTGTTTGAAAAATTTGTGATATGCGCCTGTCAAGGAGTTCTGTTTGAAAAGCACAGAGATGTTGTTGCAGGTATGGGACAGGTGACACTGACAGGGGTATGGAAATAAAATCTTAGTAACTTTTGAAACCATTGGAGCCTGATAATATGAGAGAAAGTTGTGATCAGAAATGAGTATCTTTTAAAAACTAACGTGATAAACAATTCAAACCTTTTTCCATCTTTTATCTCTTTTATTTGTCTAGCAAGTTGAGTCCTTCATCTTAAATTAAAGTGTCAGAGGTGTTCAGATTAACTAAGAACTGAGGTAGATTGTATGTTCTTGTGTGAGGAGAGGGGAGAGAGGTTTTAAAGCCATTGGGCAGGCACATGTAGTGGATTGAAGAGATCCTTTCTTTTACAAGTCACATATCTGTATGATACGATTTTATTTAGTAAGCTAATGGCAGGCATCTGATAACAGAAAGGGAAGTGAATGAGTAAAAATAATTAATAATCATCTCCTTTAGACCTTGTCCCTATCCTTATCTCCTATATGCCAAGATAGGAGCAAACCTTTATTCGTCAAGACAGTTTGAAGCTGTATGTGAAGAAAAACAATAGAGTGCAGCTTAAGCTTGAGAGAGCACATAGTAGTATGAGTTATGATTTTGCTCAGATTATTACCCACAGGCTTAGTTCTGTTGTATAATCACTAATGAGAGAATGGCTTTGAGTTTGTAATCCCTCAATTGTAATCTTAGTTCACCAAGTTTCTCTTTATGGGTTTTTAATCGCTAAGAGTGCGTTCTTTAAATTCTGTAGCATTCAGAAGATCAATCATCAGTTAATAACCCTCAGACACTTTGTGATTTCTTTTCGATCTAATCTTTTTGCTTAATTTTACAAATCAAATCGCATAGTATTATTATTTTGAGGAAAGAAAAATTGAAATTGATGAGGAGATTAAGAAAGAAGAAAAGAAAGGCTTTTTAGAGGTTAATTTTACTTCTCCTTGTAAGAAATTTGATGTAGATTGGTCAATTGTTGCAAGAATTTTTTAATCATGGAATTTTTGAGTTGCAAGCAACACAAAAACATAGGAACTGTATCAGTAAACACTCTATGATATGAATGAGAGGACCTTTTAAGAATTAGAAAGATATTTAGAGGCTGCACATATAGGTGAAGCAAAAATTAGAGCAAGACATGCTGTTAAATTTGCTTATTTTACAGACAATTTAAGCCTTGAGCTGGTACTTAAGTCGGTCATGATTTCCATCTTTCGCACAGCAGGAGTCAATATGTTTAATTACTCATTAAAATGTTTGACATAATTGTTTTTCTTAGTTCATTGTCTTACTTAAGTTCAAGTTAGTGACTGCTTTATAGTTTTTTAATTACTGAGGTAGGCTTAGATTGAAAAAATAAGGAAGATGGTGAGAAGCAAGTTGCACCTCAGCTCAACATCCATCATCTTCTCTATTGTTGATGCAATAATATGATGCTCAAGAGTCTTGTCTGACATTATGAAGAGGGTTCAGTAGATTTAAAAAATGTCCCTCTTGATATTTCTCCTGATCCTTGATCAGTTTTAAAACTTGTTTTTTTTTTGTGTGTGTATGTGATTCTGTGTTAAACGAGTTGGTTTTACATGGAGATCATTGATTAAGAAGTAGTAATATTATAACTTAAAATTGATTCACACTCACAGATACTCATTTATGTTAATTTTAGCTTTTATACCATTTAATAAAGTCAAACCTCTTTTTGAATGATCAAATGAGGTCAGCTTCGTCTGAAATATTTTAATTTTTTTTTAAACCTTTAACTCTTTTTTGGCAGTTAGCCTTTTAGGGCCACAAGTAGTGTATGTATCAGACCAGTTCAGCTGCTGATTTTTAGGCTCAGAGGCAACCTTTTTGTATCATCATAATAGGCATGATTTTTGTTAAAGCGTATTAGTTTGCTCTGTGAGCAATTCACCTTTTCCTTAGGAGCTGAGCTGTGTGTATTTTGGGAGGAAAGGAAAAATTTTTTTTTAATTCTTGAGGTAAAGGCCTAGATTTTTAGACTATAACCAGACACAATCCTCTATTTTTTCCCATCCAACTTGTAGTTCTACTAGAATATAAGTTTGAGAGAACACTTTTCACTTGTGTAAGAATGTTCTCAATACTATTGATATAATTATGTCGGCACACGTATCATATTATTAAACCTACTCATAATCTCTTTTAAGCCCAGAAAAAAAAAAAACTTAATTGATCTGTGGTACCAGTCTGTAATTTCAAAGACCAGATATTTAGAGATGATAAGTACAAATTTTACATGGAGAAACAAATGTAAACTGTATAGAGTTAAGATCCTGCTAATCTTCTGAATTTATGATTTTCTCTGATTTTATCAAAATTACGCCTTACAGATAAAAGTTTAAGATTTATTTTATTAGAAATTTTTTTTGTTGCCTTCCAGTTTGCAGTGACTTTTCAAGCACTTTACAAGTTCAAGACATATTGCAAGGAGTTTTGAAAACTTAATTTTTTTTAAATCATTTCTTTTCCTTTTTTATTACATATTTTTGTCAGACAATCCAGCTTTTAAAGATTTGGAAAGAGCAATATTGAAAGCTGCCTACTCAGGGCTAGTTACCCTTCTGCTGGAGGCAGCAAAACATGACACCACAGAGCAAAACTTAAGGTAAGCAAGCTTCTCAATTATCAGTATGAACAGGAACAGTGAAGTATAAGATGAAGGTACCTGATTAAATGTCAAACTAGTTTGCTGTGCCAATTGAAGTCATTGTGTTTCTTAGTATTTAAAGACCATCACCTTGTGTAAGCTAAACTTAGCTCCCTACGAATCTGCTTCCTACCGATAAATATGTTGGCTCGTAAGACACTACTTAAATGCTCTCTTTAGCTTTAAACCTGCACACCATAATGAATGTTTTGTTGCATTCCTTTTCTTTGGCCACTTTTCAGTCAATCTTATTAAAAGATGACGAAGGTGAAAATATTTTCGAATTTCATTGCGAGAAATTTTTTTGTGTGCATCTATTTCTCAAAACTTTTTAATTGTTTTTTTTTTTTTTTGATTGTGGTCTTTTCCCAGTGCACTTTTGGAAGAATGCAAGTACACACCAGAAAGAATAAAAGAGTTTAACAAAATCTTTTTGGTATGTTTTATTATTTTAATGGATGTTATTTCATCTTATTGATAAACATAATCTTTTTATATCTCTGGATTTTCTTTTCGTACCTTTTTGCGTGCATGATCTTTTTTTATGTACATTTTGTATAATTTTAACACCACCTTTTCCTTCAATATTTGGCACTATGATAATTTAGTGCTATTGAGTTCATTGCATCATTTCTAGTCTTTCCTCATTTCCTATATTTTTGTGTTATCATGCACAATTAAAAATCTTGAGTTTTAAGACATATTTTGAAATCACTTTATGATTCTGGTAACATACCACTTAAAATCTGGTATTACAATATGATTGCATCTTAACCCTAGTGGTATTTAGGTAAGAATTATAAGAGCTAGATTTTTTTATAGTGCCCAGCAGTGGTTAGGATAAGGCTGTAAGAGAAAATGAAAGAAAAATGCTTGCCATTGTAGAATTAGAACCATCGATATATAGATGCTTCCGTATCCATCATCTTGCCCCTCAAAGAGAACATGCTTATACTAATACGCATCTACTCTCTCTTAAAATAAGCTTTTTTTGTTCTTATGGCATATCTGTTGTGTAATTCATATTTTACATTTAACTGTTTTTAAATGATGTTTGCTTGCCGAGAAAAAAAATCTTTTCAATCATAGAGACAATATGCCTGAAGAAAATGGAAGTATTAAAAATAGTCTTTAGGGTATGGGTATACTGTAATTTGCTAACAACTTTTACAGAACCAAGAATAAATGTGAAAATATGATTTAGTTTTTCAGATAAAAAACTTTTGCTCTTAAATAACACCTTTTTAAACTTAACATGTTGTAATTAAGATTGGTGAAATATTAGGTGAGGACTCATGTTACGTCTTCAAAAAGCTGTAGCAATAGAGGAGAATTTTCTTTCAACGTTATACTGAATGCATATTTTTTGAACCAGTGGGCTTACTCAGTATCTGTAGTGTGAGGGGCAAAATGAAATTTAGTTGAGAGACCCAAATTTTCTTATGTGCTTGTTGTCTTTTAATGTTATGGACACTGTCTTTTACTTTCTAATTCAGTTAAACACATTTTTAATTATTTTTTTTTACTTTCTTTTCAGGCACAAAAATCGCATATCCAATTATTACTTGGAAAGTGAGTAGATCATTTGTCTTATGTAATATGAAAAATTTGCTCATTTTTTTGTTTACATCAGCATGATGTAAAGGTTACTCTCCTGAGATAAATTGAATGTAAAAAAATAAGGTTTACAAAGGTCACTTCATATGTGTATACTCGATTTGAAGTTCAGGGGGAAAAAGTCGCATATGTTTTAATAATTTTGAGTCGAAAGAATCAAAATCTATGTCATAAAAAGGGACCATCCAAACAAGGTCAAATAATAAGAATTTCAACACTATTTGAAAGTTTTAACATTAACACATTTCACTGTGGTTATTCATTCTCTATAAAGCAAAATTTGATTGATAGAGATCTCAGATTACTTTAAGTACTGTACGTACTTTGAATATTTAGGAAAATCACCAGACTACCAATTATGAGCAATTTATTACAGTCATCAGTTCTTGAAGAATTTGGATTAATCAACTATGACATAAATATGCTCAACCACAAAAGCATACCTTAAATGTACATAGTTAATAGAGGTCCCCTTTCACCCCACCCCGGACTTTTAAACAGTTTTTTCTGAATCTGTTCATGCCTCTTCACCAAGACTGTTTAGGTCAGCTTTCGTCTTTCCTGCTTGTGAATTTTATTAAGGGCCTGACTGTTGACTTTGGATATATTTTTCTCCAGTATGCTACCACTTCATTCTTAGTTACTTTTTCTAAATAAAAAAAAATATAATCCTAAGACTCCAGGGTCTGCTATGTGTTCAAATGTTTGTTATAGTGACATGTTAGAGTTCTAAGTCATAGGGTAGAATGAATTTTACGTTGGTACCAAGAATTTAGTTCTTGTTTTTCAGTGAGAGGCCATATATCTGCAGATTGATAGCAGGGTGTTGAGTGTGTGCCTTGGCTTGGTTATTTAGCTCAAAGGTCTTAATTATTCCCCATCTATACGTACCTCTTTCATTATGTAAGCAATACTGACAAACAGAAGGTATTAACTCTTCTTTTTCTGTCACTTTCATAGTTAGGTGAGATTTATTTTTTCCTTTACAAGGCACTATAACTTGTGCACTGCACAATTTAAAGAAAAAAGAATGTTAATTTACCTTAAAAAGTCCATGACTTTATGTTGCTTCACCAAGGTTCACTCAATACCAATATTCTTATCTACCATGGACTTCTTCATAGAATAGACACTAGTCAATCACTGTCATTAAAATTGTCAGGTAAAGCAAGCAGCTTTGAACGATTCCAGTTTCAGTTTTGGCAATATTCTCATGTATTTCTTGTTACAAAGTGTTTTCCTACAGATAAAATCTTAATGTGGAAGCCATACATCATTCTTTGGTTTACAAATTGTTTTCTCTTACATTATTGTATTTTGTGCTGGTCGATAGGCTGTCTGTTTTGCTTCAGTAGCTTGATTATGTGGTCTCACTCATTTTCTTCTGGCACCTTTCCTATTCCCCTTATTAAATAGAACAACATTTCATCTTTTAGAATGACAAACTGACAGTTCTTGAATTGAACATTTTATTTCAGAGAGTAAAGAACTGGCAGTTCAAATTAAAATTTGGGTAATATGAATCACATTTTATCTTTCATGTCATTGAAGTGTCTGGTTATTCTTTAGAATTTTGAAGCAAAAGAATGTTCATCTATATCAGCATTGTTAGTAATCCTCATGTGATAAAAATGCTCCAAAAATATCATTAACGTCTATAGATTCTTCAATTCATTAAATTATTTGTCTCAGAGTTGGCTCAAGCTTTCCTCACATTGTTGATGTAGACTGGAGATTAGATTACTACATGAAAGTAAGTCAAATTATTCTTTATATTATTATTAGGTGACTGCGTCAAGTCACAACAACACCATCTTATCCATTGCTGCAAATTATAAATGGAAATTTCTCTACTGCTTATTGTTGGAAATTCATTTAACCCATAATTTGTACCACGATTATTGGATATGTTTTGACCATGTATTTGACTTACAGTTTTAAAAATTTGTTATGAAACAAGAATGTAGAGCCTATTCTAGATAGACACCAATAGAATTTTTTAATGCACTATACCCATTTCTTTAAATCAAATTTTGAGTGTACAATAAAGATAAGATTTTTAATCTAAATGTGATAGTTAATCATGAAGGTATGAACTTAGTGAATCTTTATAATAGAGATTGCTAGATTCTAGTTCATAGAAATACCCTTTCTTGAGACATGATAAAGTGAATTTGTATGAATTTTTTTGATGTATTGAAAGATGTTTTTTCTGCACTTTGGTTTTTATTTCAGAATAATCACATGGAAAAAGTGAATGCTGCTGTGTATCTCATTTCCCTGAAGACAGAGGTAAGATAATTTCTCTAAACTGAAGCGATAGTTTTTTTTTTTTTTTTTTTTTTTTGTAAGCGGGCTACAAGATTCATTCATATTAATTCTTTTTTTATGCATTGATTTTGTTTTAATCCCCAAATGATTCGGTGTCAGAATAATCAGAAAGGCCATTGTGTGTGCACTCATGGAATCAGACTGAAGTCTGAATTTGTTTTCTTGAATTTCTGACATTTATTTGGATTTTTAATTACAGTCATGGAGATATAGAAACCTGCTGTATCAGAAAACTAGAAAGCTCACTTAGCATCTTTTAACCTCTTATAGTCCTTAATTAGCAACTGCAGACACATACGTTTGTGGCAGTATTGAGTAAAAAGGTAAGCAAATTCATGTCAGTTCATTTTTTTTTTGTACCATCAAACGGCTTTTTGATTTTCTTTTCCTTTTCTGATTAATTCAATCTCATATCTTGAACTAGTATGTAAAAAAAAAATGCCACGGAAAAGTATATTGTTCTATGAAACTTTTGCAGGTTCCTGGGGAATCGGAACTCAGAGATGTTCAGTTTTCTTGCTCTCTTGAACAGCTGCAGGTATTTTAAGTTTTTATTTATTTTTGACATTTTTCTTAAGGGAAATACATGTCATAATGGTAACATGATAATACATATACAGCTTATCCCTGAAATGATATTCAATTTGCTGTAATTTAGTGTAAACAGTTAAAGACTTATATGTTTTCATGCTCTGCATTAGCTTTGATGACATATATCAACACGTTTCAGAACACTAAATCACTTCTTATTTATGCATATCTAACTTAAAGTTTTAAAAGAATTTCACTTTGTTGTATCTAATAAAAATTATATTTTACCCAAGGTTTTATTTCTGCTTGTAAACAGTTGATGAAGGAAAAACTATTTAGATTCTTGTGAAACAGCACAATGTCATTTTTATGCCATTGTATTTTCACAGGATTTGGTTGGAAAGTTGAGAGATGCCACAAAGTGCTTAGAAAAGATAGCACAAGTTTAGAAGTTTATAAAAGTTAATGGTTAACTTCTTGCAATCCAGACCATGATTATATGCTATTAAAAAAATATATCCCTATGTTTTGATAGTGTGTTTCATAGAAAACATATAATGATTTTTATGTTCTTGTTTGTCATCGAGAATTGGGGCATTAAAGCCATGTAAATAAATTGAATTTTTTGGTTCAAGACTTTTTTGTGGCGATATCCTTTTGTTCAAGAAAATATTTTAAGAGAGGCTTGGTTTGAGAATAAGTTTTACTTTCAATTTGTTTCTAACCATAGAACCGTAACGTATGTTGTCTTTTTCTTTGTAAAAAATGTTAATGAAAAGGAGAGAGAGTGAAAATTTTGGTTTCATTTTACTCAGGCCGTGTAGTAAATGACAGTGAAACCTGCTTAGTTATTGCACTGAACTGATAGTAAAACTCTTCTTGGAAATCTAGGACTAATTCTTTCTATGAGAAATGTACCATAAATGTGTTCATGATTTTGTATGTCAGTTATTTTTTCATTAGAAAAAGGATTATACGTTGTTCTTAGTTGAATTAATGTCTCATGATTTTAACCTCGCCTTTGCAATCATGTTTTTTTCTATTGCAATAAACTTATACATGTACATGTAACATCAATACTCATACATTATTTTGAGGTTATCTGTCATTTTTTTTAAATTTAGATGCAATTTTTATCCATGAGTGTTAATAAGATAAAAGTATCATTGCAATCTGGTTCTTTAGCAATTGCTGAAACTTTTAATGTTTAGAGTTTAACATATTTCACATTGTAACACAAGAAATGGGAAACTTCCCAGCAGGTGTTTCAAAAGGGTTTTTCTCCTTGTTGTCAAGGTAAAATACTTTCATTAAAGCTAGTGTGTAGTTTCATAATTAAGTTATTCGAAAAAGTTGAAACTACAGCATTTCATCTACAAAATTGATTCGTCATTGTCAGATGGCTAATATGATGGTGCTTTTCTTTTGGCCCTTTAAAAAGTCTTGTGGTTGTGATAAAATGGTGTGTAGAGAAGAAAAAAAAAAGAAAAATCATCACTTCTATATCTGGAGAAACTTTTTACTTTGATACGCTCCCCTCTCTCTTCTTCAGTGTCTTTCTAATCTCTCTGTGCATTTTTCTTTCTCATAAACATCTAAGCTTCCAAACTCTTTTCCATAAATTCATTTTTGTACGATTTAATTCAATGTTTATTAAATTTTCTTCAATAGGTGCACATAACATGTATATCCTGTATGTTCTGTTTCCATCTAGATACAGTGTGTAAATATTGCACATTGAATGTATGATGATAATTATCATAAATATATACTACGTACATCTAGAAGGTATTCCTGTCTTTGGAATAAAATAAATTTGAAAATAGAATACTTGATTTATGATATTAAAAAAAAAAAAAGAAAAGAAGAAGAAGAAAAAATATCACCTAGCCCTGGCTTTTCTACCCTCCCCATACCCACACATGAGTCAAACATAAACACTTTATGATGATCCTAGACAGCATAAATTGAACAATAAAATTAGCTTCTGAGTCTTACCAATGGGCTAGATTTAACCAGCAGTGATTGGCCGAGTTACTGTTTTACTTTAGCAATCAAGGAACTTTTCATGTCTGAGCCGTACTTGAGCTTCTCTCCTTTTTCTCCACAAGCTGAAGATATTTGACTGTAACTAAGCAGGCAAGGCACATGGTCAGACTCAGAGCACTGCATTGCTTTATCTGTAACTAGAAAGTGATTTCAACTTTTCAGCTACAAAAAAAAAAAAAAAGGGTATCAAAGAGATGAACTTAGTGTATAAAAACTATCGTCAGTCTTCTATATTATTCCATATGATTAAAAAGAGCCACTATTGGGTAAAATTAATTTACTCCAGAATTATCAAGAATTTGCATATTTTTTTTTGTCTGTATGATTTTCGAAGTAAGATGAAAGCTTTGCAGTTTGATAAGTAGTCAAAACCATCTTATCAGTTACAGTTATGTTGATACATAGAATGGCTGATTATTTATAATATACAGTAAAAGACACAGATTGATTGAAAAGGTCGTTTGAAACAAAGAGAGAAAGTTTAAAAGTGGTAAATGCATGAATGTCATGCTCATTTTAAATTTATTTATGCCTTGTTTGAACTCATAGCTTCTAAGAAATTCAAATTTTTATTGAGACAGTATGTGGTTGGCAACCAATATTCATCACCACTTGCACTTTTAAAGGTTAAATTTTAAAATACTTGTTGCCTGATCCACATCATTTCTGCCTGATAGTTTCCTGATAACCCGCAGATTGTCATGTAGAACCAATTATGTGGATGCAAAAACCGATGGACTGAATGGGGGAGCCAAAAAGTTTGTCATGCTTGATTTTCTGGCACCGGGTCCGCTTGTTGTGAGGTCACGGGAGGGCACAAAAGGGATAGGTGGCTGACAACTTCAATTAATGCAAAGCCAGAAATGGAAATTCGTTTTGTTAACTTTAAAAGTATTGATTACACATTTTTTAAATCAGGACCCTTGAATTAGCAAAGCCCAAAAAACCCAATTTGTTCCTTCCTCCATGAAGACAGAATTATTTAAAAGCATGTATGCACATTTAAACGCTCACTTTCTCTCAAAAACAGCAGCAATACAGTATATAGGGCTCTAGGATCATTATTTGTATCTTTTGTCTCAGGCGCTCCACTCTAAGCCTCACAATAATCTTTGCTAGGCCTGTCTCGTCCCATTTTCCCTGAATTAGCTTATTTCACTAGAATAGGCCTACTATTCAAATTTTATAAAAAATTTATTTTATACCATTTTTCTTTCATATTTGAATTGAAAATGGCTTCGTGTTTGAAAGAAAAAGTTCTCGAATTTATAAAAATGTACTTGTCGAATGAGTGTTTACGGAAAGTAAAATAAAAAAAAAATACTATAATAACAGACTGACGAAACAGCATATCAAAGCCTAGTAGATTTCGTAATTCTGAATCGAACAAAGATACAACTTTAAAAAAGAGAAACAAGTTGTGCAGCTCTTTCCAAAAAGAGTTGAAGAAATTTGAAACTTCAAAACTAGGACGTGTGCCTGCCAAAATTATGGTATTTTCACAGCCCATTATTTTTGAGACTAGAAATGCAGCTTGAAAACTCCAAAGTTTGATAGTTGGTGCCTGTAGCTAAATATCTCAAAGTAGCGGTTAATCTCTCATCTGCACTGATCAGGGTTCTAAATACTGTCATTTAAGTGTGAAAATCCTCGGGATATGGCTGTTATTCCAGTAAAATATTTGTATGACCCAACTGCTCTCGTTTCAGGAGCCAATCTTTGGTCCATACAGATCACCTTTTTTCTTATTTTATTCGTATTTGATGGGTCTTCTGATGTAATTACATAAATAGCTTGTAACCCGTCATCATCAAATAACTCTGCCATTCTCACTGAAAGCAAAACAGAAAGAATGCATTAAACTTTCACTTGGAAACATTTTTTGTGCCACGGCTCACAAGCTTGTACTGTCACCTCAGACCTTGAGGGTGCCCCCGTGTATGTGGATGGTACCACATTGACATGCAAACCGGCTGTGGAATATCTTGGTTTCACCTTAAGTTAAACCGATCTAGTTGGAATGAAGATGTGTGGCGGCCCTAGAAGTAGAGTATTCAATGGCAACAAAAATTTAACCACTTTTGTTCTTTTCCAAAGCTAAGTGTTCAATTAAAAAAAGCTGAAAAAAAAATCATAACTCTCAAGTAATTCCCCCAGCTGTAATATGCTCATATAATGGTGTACATGTATTTACAGATCGAAACAGTCCTCTAAAATAGAAAGAAAAATAACTTAAAAAGGGACCCATAGAGAGTGAATGCTTGGCATGATTCTATGTCAGCCTTGATTCAATGTACATATAAGTGTATTTGATTAAAATTATGGATGATATTGATAAGGGTGGGGAGGGGGAGGGGGAGGTGAACTGTACTGAGTCTGATTCACTTATTAAGAACTGCCGTGTAACTGTAAGTTGCAAAAAGCTTCCCATGACATTATATGTAAAATTTTTTTGGAAATATCTCCCAATGAATTTTTTTTTAAGAATAGTATAACAATGAGACTTTGCAAGCTGATCTTTTCGAGAACACCAAGTCATTAACCTAATTTTACACACATGGCACTGCACATACAAAAAAAAAAATAAAATAAAACATATTTTGGGTTAGTAACTTTATTTCAAAATAAGGTAAGGCCAACAAATTTCCATATAACATGAAGCATATAGTAGCAGAACAATGAATGACTGATGCCACCTGAGAGAAGGATTTCAACCAATGCACATGTATGTATAATTACATTAACAATACAGAAGCTATCAGTATTTTAATTCGATTTGCATATTGTTCTGAAAAAAGCAAAATTTTTTGCATGTAGGCCTATTGTGTTTTAATTTTTTTTTTTGGCTGATTAATACACTGTAGTACCAGTCTAGCAAAGAGGCACAGAAAAGCAACCTAGCACCTAACAGCCAGGCAAATCTTCCAACTTAAGCCCAGTCAAAAATCAAAAGAAACAAAAATGTGATCTAATGATTACTGGAAACCAATAAGTCATAGAGAGAAATTGGAATGAGGTAGGACCAATAACCAACTCCGGGATACTTATACGGATGAAGAATTTAAAACAAGATTTTTTGTTTACAAAAATCCATAATTCTGGAAGAAAACCAAAGCATGGAAATAAAATATCCTAAACATTAAATTTATGGGTTGAAAGAATAAAAGGGAGAAAAAATAAAATGCACATACATGTGCAATTTACATGAACAGCTTAATTCTGCTTTAAAAAAAAACAAGTTACATATTCAGCTCATTCGTCCAAAGATTTAAAGTCCACAAGTTACCAATTTATCTCAGGAATGACATGATATGTTGGATAGCTTAAAGTTTAAATGCCCTTCTAAGGCAGCCATTGAGAAAACGTCTTATGTGGTAAACTTGGGTAATAATAGATCTATTCTCTCCTGATCCCAGTGTATGTGAGTAAAAAAAATCAGGGAATATTACATGTATATCAATCAATAATCAAATAAGATATTAAAGATAATAATAAATATTCTTGGAAACAAATTTACTTTTATGCAGTTTTTACATTAAAAAGAAAAAGATTAATTCAAAAGGAAAAATAAAATAAACAAAATGCATTCAAAACCGTAATTATGGCAAAACACAGTTTACAATATTTACACAATTTATAAGAAAGATCTTCATTGCATTGTATCTGGCACAAGAGAAAAACACTAGATTTAGAATACTTTCATAAATAGTTCATTTCGCAAATCCATTTCAAAAGATGAAATGAGACTTTGTTTAGTGTTTGTATGATTTGAAATTGTCACATTTAATTTTAAATCAAAATTAATTTAAAAAAGGTCATTATCAGTGGACAGAAAATCTGAAAACATAGACATGACAAAAAAAAAGGGTTCTATGCATCAAGATATATAGACAAATTACAAAAAAATACTCCTCATTCTGCCCACATTTCAGGACTTAACAGCATCTTGAATATCAGGTCTCTTGTGAGACCCATCACAGAAAGGGCGATTGTTGGACTGTTTGCACATGCACAACCAATACTCCTTTGATTCCTCAACTTTGAATGGCAAAGGCCTGTAGCGTATGTGATGAGGGCGAGTAGAGATAAAATTGGGAGCTTTGTGAGATGAGTCACAGAAGGGCTGGAGAAAATAAAATGTCGACAGAAGCTTTTAATTCATAATAAAGTTTTTTAAATCATCTATACATCAAGGTTCAAGGACAAGCAGATTTCAAATCTGGCATGAGGAGATAAAAATTCCACAGTCACCACACAAAGAATAAAAAAATGGTCAATAAATAGCTTCAAATGAGACTTAATATTAGTAGTATGACGCATCAAGAAAATTACAACTGTTCAAGTAAATGTGCAAATAAATCACATAAACCCAATGCATATTGCTTGCATGTTTTGGAACCTAACACTAACAGCATGGCACTAATTGACAGGAAAAATAAGTTGTCAAAAATTATATTTTGTTCCCTGTTAGTGTTACTGTCTTAGTTTAGAAACCATAATGATAAGTAGTTTGATTCAAGATACATTATACGCATAAGCAGTAAATCAGAACATTTTTTAATGAGAGGAAAAGTATAAAATAAAGAATATCAATTTAAAATATACGGTGAAGTAAATCCTTACATGCTTTAATTCTTTTTTTTAGCATTCTCCTAGTACGATAATTTCCTCCCTTAAATTAATCAAATTCACATTTACATTAAATGAAACGATTAAGTCCTATCAAAGAAAACAGACCTTAATAAAATATTATGGATTTAAAATAAATATGACTGGGCCTACTTGATTTTTGCTGTATCCACATGTGCAATAGGAATATGTTTTTCCAGCTTCTAAGAAGATCCTGAATGGCAGCTTTTCAAAGATCTTTCCTTTCACTGGCTGATTTGCAAGCATATCAGGATGATATCTGGTCACAGTTTCCGGGTGAGGCTTCTGGCTATATTTGACACATTCAGGGTCATTAGGATCATCTCCCAAGGTTGACTCATCTTTTTCAGCATACCTTTGTTCAGCAACAGCCTAAATTTAGAATATAAGAAATTACAAAAGTGAAAACTAAATATTGCAATACTCATGCTTGAGATTAAGCTAAAACTTCCTTGAAAGGACTTGAATATATGGGTGTCATGCAATTGCAATTTTGTTAGCCATCATAAAATTTGAATGAGAAAAACTGTTGTGACAGCCATATATAAATCAATCATTCAATGTGACATGATTTCAATATGATGAAGCCTTTTAAAGCTAGGTACTTGCAGCATCTTATAATGTCACACAAAATGAAAGAGTTTCTTAACTTGCATTCCGTGGTTTAGGATCTTTTTGTTTGCAGGAAAGGAATTAATGCAAAAAAAAAAAGGAAAAAAATAATAAATTAACAGCTTACATTTAAATACAATTACGACTATTAGGCAAAAATAAAACAACAAAAAAAAGCATACAACACACATATTGTAGTTTCTTTTGCAGATGGAGATTCTGCATCATGATCTCGATTTAGTATTGAATTTCATTTGGGTTTATTTTTAGCAACTCCATTCTAGTACTATGACAGCGTGTGAAAAGAATATGTGCAAAAAAGCGGGTGGCAATCCATTTGGTACCTGTACCTTTGTGGTTGTGACTGGAGGTGTGATTGGATGATATTGATAAGGGTGGGGAGGGGGAGGGGGAGGTGAACTGTACTGAGTCTGATTCACAGGGAGTGGTGGGGCTTAGCCTTCTGGGCTGAGCGGTAGGTGTGTTGTGGCCTTGAAAAGTTAAACTTCAAGAAAGAAAGTGATGCACACTCAGCCAGTCATGACTAGGCTAGCACTGATCAGGCCTGCATTACAACAATTGCCTGTACAGAACCCTCTGACTGAATATAGATCTAGGGCAGGAGGGTAGGGAGCGACTGTGCGTGTGTTAGTGGAAAGACACAGGTACTTGAATTTTTCAAAACAAGGGAAGTACATGTAATCGAAATTTACAAGCCATGAAGTAGTTGCTTCCCTTTAAGTATAAAACCCTGTGTTTAAAGTACATGTAGTGTAATTTTTTTAAAAAAGGGTATTTAAAAGAAACATCTTTATATCAACTTTTGCTTACATTGACATAGAAATTTTGGACCCTTATAAGTCGATACATCACGAGTGCACTGTATTTATAAGACTCTTTACACTTCCACTCATTGTCAAAGTTATCGTCACTTTGGCTCTTTGGTTCTGTATCATGTTATCTCCATGCATTGGCTGCAACTCCTTGCCCCCTCCCCCCTCTCTTATCATCTACATGTCAATACTTTGCTCTTCTCTACCCCTATTAAGCAATAGTAATATTACATGCCATAATGTAGCCTATACACTGAGCACCATACATATATGTACTGCAATTTTTTCTTATCAGCCAAAAGCAGACCTTTTTTGATTGGATTTCAACTAGACCTATATTTCTAAGTAGAAAAGCATTCTACGGTGGGTTGCCAACATTGTAATTTGTTGAACTTGAGGATGGGTCTGAGATTAGTTTGAAGCATTCAGAGAATCAAAGAAGGAAGAAAAATGGGGATTTTTCTCTGTTCATTGAATGCAAGGTGTTCTTTGAATCCAAGTTCAATGGTTTCAAGGTGTACTGTACAACATGTATTTACAAAAACATATTTTAGTAACAAGCAGATAAATAAAATATAAACTAACTGCAACAGCAATAACAATATATGTGTGGTGGCCTGGGATTATCTAGCTCATGTTGGAAAACAATGTTTTGAGCACTAGGGCTTTGAACGTTAAAAAATCATTTTTCAAGGTTGCCCACTTGCCATCTCATAAAAAAATCAGCTGTTTTTCTGTCACGTCAAAAATTTTTTGAAATTCTTATGCAGGAAATTGATTAAGTTTTCACAACATACTACCTAGTCATTGAGCAGGAAAATTGCAGGCTGTGTCTCAAATGGGCAACAAGAACAACAACAAAATAGTATAATAATAATCAGTGCAAATTTCTATAACTAATAGGCCTAGTTCTACACTTTGCCAAAAGATGGTGCCCATCCATCATGCAATGTGGGTTGCCGCACAATACAGCTTCAAAGTCCTGTGCTTCCTTTATTTTTTTTTAAGAAGTACCTCTATGACTTGATCTTAGAAGGAGCATTTTATCATTGAATTTGAAGACACCTTCAATCCATATTCCATTGAAATAAATGTCCAATAATTGTTAAC
>JAWDGP010005301.1:1557500-1612500 GCA_033675545.1 Elysia crispata | reverse complement strand
TGCCCAGATATATAGCTAAAACTCATCTTAAAACTGTTCTATCACATGAGAGTTGTCTTTGAATATTCATAGTAACAGAATGGCATAAAGATTAAAAGATGTTTTTTTTAATATGAGGGAAGTTCAAGAAGTCTTTGGTATATATATATGAAACAATAAAGATAGAGCTTTATAATTTGGCACACATACTTTTATTTCTCTACATAGTCGCTACGCAGAGTTATGCTTTCCGCCACATCTCTTTAATCCTCAAAAGTCCTTGAGATTTAAAAGAACCCAGAGTAGAAACCTAACTAGTCTCCAACAGCTCGTTTTCATGAAAATGGCATGCTCTGAGTGATTTTTTGAGATAAGGGGACAGAAGATTCTCTCCAAAATTTACAAGTGTAAAAGCTTAATAACTCAGCAATATTCAAACAACTTCATGATTCAACTTAAGCAAACTAAATCAAAAGATTTTTTTTTACTTTGGTTTCATTAAACACACTAACAAATGCCTAATCGCCTCTGATTTTCCCAACAATTTGCGTCCAAGAAAAATGATCTGAAGTCGGACAAAATTTCAATACTCTACCACATGCCTTCCTACTCAGAGTGAAGACTCCTTGAACCCCCTAAAAGAAAACACTGATAGGTTATCTTAAATAATTTAGCATTTCCAAGATATATCTTGACTTTCTGCTTAAAAAAATGGAATAAATACCTAGGGGAAAGTCTTAAGTCATAACTTAAAATCACAAAGTAAAGTTTTTTTCAAAGAGAAAAAGTAATTTTTGTTCCCATCTGCACTTTGGAACATCATTTTGTTAAAATAAAGGCATACATTTGAATGTATCATCATAAAAAAAGTGTAGAAATTTAAAATTTACATTGAACATGTTTACGTAAAAAGGACCTGTTGATTTTTCTTGAGTTTTTTGCCACTCTTGTCAATTTATAAGTGACATTTTAGATTGTATTCTGTTGGTCAACCTATTCAGGTTAAATTTTGTTTAAAAGGTTTTTTTTCTTAAAACTATTCAGCGCTTTTACAAGAAAGCTGCAGCATTTGTGCTTCGTGCTGTGGCCAAGCATTCACCACAGCTAGCCCAGTCAGTAGTAGACTGTGGAGCACTAGATGCCCTCGTCATCTGCCTGGAAGAATTTGACCCTGGTGTGAAGGAGTCAGCTGCTTGGGCCCTTGGATATATCGCTAGACATAATGCAGGTCATTACATTATACAAATTTCACCAAGGTCATAGTTTTTATGGTTTACCAATAATTTCATTTTTAGTATTTTTGAGGATAAATTATATTTCACATCAAGTGAAATAAAAGAAGTAGATAAAAAAATTTTTTGCAAGCTTTGTAATAACTTAACCCTTTTCCCTCCTGCCTTTGACCCACAAGTAAAATGCTAAATCTTACCTCATTTATATCCTTTTGGAAATAAATTAAAATATTTTTTTAATGTATCCCTAAAATGATGTCTTTTTTCTCCAAATTCTTTTTTTTGCAGAGTTAGCCCAGGCTGTTGTTGATGCAGGTGCTGTGCCATTGCTTGTTTTGTGTATCCAAGAGCCTGAGATGTCCTTGAAGCGTATTGCTGCTTCTGCCCTGAGTGACATTTGTAAGCATTCACCTGAGTTGGCCCAGACAGTTGTAGATGCAGGGGCAATTGCACATCTTGCTCAGATGATTCTTAATCAGGATGCCAAACTTAAAGTAAGTTTCAGGTGTGTCAGAACTAATAAAATATAGTCCAATTCGGTGGTCACATATTTTATATTACTAAATGTGCCAGCATACATAAAGATGAGTGAGGCAGAAAAATAAAGAATGATCAAACCTATTAAGCTTTTATTACTTTCCATATATAATATGAATAATTCAATTAAAAAAACAATAATAAGTTACATGTATCTGACAGTTATTTCATGGGCAGAGTTAAGCTTTTTATGACAGATTTTTGTAAGCAAGTTTTAAACACCTGAAAGAAAAAGAGATTTAGAAAAAAAATGACCCTAATCGTCTTTTTATTTTCTTTAGAGACAAGTGTTCTCGGCTTTGAGCCAAATTGCCAAGCATTCAGTAGATCTTGCAGAGATGGTGGTTGAGGCAGAGATTTTTCCTGCTGTGCTGACATGCCTGAAGGATTCAGATGAATACGTGAAAAAGAATGTGGCTACACTGATTAGGGAAATTGCTAAACACACACCTGAGGTAAGGAGGAAGGTGGAGTTAAATAAATCTGTAGCAAGTAAAAATATGTTTCATTTGATGATCTTTTAAACTTTTTATATTTTCCAAATTTTTCTTTAAAATGATAAGGTTATTAAAAACACAATAAAAAATTAAACTTTTTTTAAATAATTGATTCATTTATAGTAGAAAACAAAATGCTTTTTTCACTGTTCTAACTGTACCAAAAACCTTTTTTTTTTCTCAATCCTTGTCAAAAAGCATTTTACCTAGCTTTCCAGTGTTATTTCATCTAGTAACAGAATTATTCTGTCTTGTAATTGTTTTAATCACAAGATATAGCTATGAAATTTCCATTTTAAAAGCATAAAACTTCTGTTTCCTAGCTGGCACAACTTATTGTAAACGCTGGAGGTGTAGCAGCAGTAGTGGACTATGTTGGTGAATCTAAATGTAATGTTCGCCTACCTGGAATCATGATGCTTGGATATGTTGCTGCTCACTCTGAAAATTTGGCCATGGCTGTCATTGTGTCTAAGGTCAGTAGTGTGCTGCTTTCTTAGAATGAGGACTTGAAAATGTTTGATAAATCAGTCAGCATCTGTGGAGAAATGTTATAAAAATGTTACTTGGTCAGGAATCAAAGTGAGTTTTTATGTAAGTAGGGCTCTGTCTCTGTCTCTCTCTCTCTCTCTCTGTCTCTCTCTCTCTCTCTCTCTCTCTCTCTCTCTCTCTCTCTCTCTCTCTCTCTCTCTCTCTCTCTCTCTCTCTCTCTCTCTCTCTCTCTCTCTCTCTCTCTCTCTCTCTCTCTCTCTCTCTCTCTGTCTCTCTGTCTCTCTCTCTGTCCCTCTCTCTGTCTCTGTCTCTCTGTCTCTCTCTCTGTCTCTCTCTCTCTCTCTCTCTCTCTCTCTCTCTCTCTCTCTCTCTCTCTCTCTCTCTCTCTCTCTCTCTCTCATATAACATTTTTATAATTACCCTAAAATTTTTTAAAATTAAATTTCCCTTTTTTGTGACTAATTGCTAAAGTGAAAGAAATATATAAATCCTCGGGCCAAAACTTATTGGTTTTTGGGAGTACAAAGAAAAATCTTATATGTTCAGTCAAACCTAAAAAGGATTACTATAAATTTACTTTTTGTCTCCCAACAAAACTTAATTAACAATGTGATTTGACTTTTTACATCATTAAAGCATGTAAGTAGGCACTCCACAAGCTTTGGAAAATCTTGAAATTTTAAGTGCAAGCATATAAAAGCTCACAAGAGTCATAAGAAATATTGTAAATAAAAACAACTATGACGAAAAAATATTCAGTTATATATAGTGACAGCTTGCCTCAGATTCATAAATCTTGTGCTCTAACCTGAGGGCATCATGCAAGAGTTTGTCTTGTGGTGCATGTGTGTGTATGAAAGTGTGGTAAAAGTATTAACTTGCTGTATAACGACAATTGCTTGAGAAGAAAAAAATGTTACTGTTAATTAGCTGTAGGCGGGTTTCTTTGGATCCATTTAGAGTACTGATACCTTTATGAGGTCCCAGAACAAGATAACTTCACTGGGGTATTAGACCAGACCATGAGCACTGTTAATCGCACTACAGCTATAATTCAATTCTCATATTTCCCCCATATGTTCCCTTTTTTATTGTCACTTTGTATAGGCCCTTTCTAATGCCCCACAGAATGACACTATCTCAACCCAGCATCAGTTAGATTGATGGTTTTTATTCCCTTTTCTTAGATGGGGTCTTGAATACTCCTTCTCTTTCAGCTTTCCATGGAAATAATATTTACATGGAAGAAAAGCTAAGACATTGCTCTTTTAAAATATGACATCACTCATTGCATGAAAATTGGAGAAATGGGCCTAATTAAGACTTTCTTAATTAACTACCTGTTCTCAAGCTGTTATGATAGACTTGTAAAAAATATGTCTTGTAGTCACTTAGAAGTATATTCACTAATCAAATTATGTGCATTGGGGAGTTCTCTAAATTATCTTTACAAAGATACCTTACATGCCACAATAAAATAGCGCATTATTAGTGATAATTTATTTTAAAGCCAGCTGATTTTCATAAAATAGAGCTTATCGGCAATGACTGCTATTCTAGCAGGGCCCCTAGTACATCACTCCTGAGTGCACATGGCTATGGGTATCAGATTTTACTCTGCTCAGAAAACTAAAATACCAGCAGTAAACGGCTGTGTGATACTAAGAGGAAGGTTTCTATGTTTAAAGTACTGATTTTTCTAAGCTTTTAAATGATAAATGGGAATTTTAGAGCTCTGTTAGTAAATGTTAAATTTGTTGTTGTTTAGAAATATAACAAAAAGTAATTTATCTTCTTTCAAATGCTTTTGTTTTCAAATTAAAAATTCTAAATATGGCCTCATTAATACTGGTTTTAAATATGTAAACCATTTGCTGTTCTATTCATTTTTCATCATTAATTTCTAAATTTCCCAAAGCCCTTCAGTGTTTTTTAAAATTACACTTAATGACCCTAATATTTTCCTCAACAGGGAGTGGTTCAACTGGCTATAGCTTTGTCAGAGGAACAGGAGGATCACATCCAGGCAGCAGCAGCTTGGGCTCTAGGTCAGATAGGAAGACACACCCCAGAGCACGCCAAAGCAGTTGCTGTGGCCAATGTCCTGCCTAAACTCTTGCAGTGCTACCTGAGGGCAGATGCTTCAGAAGACTTACAGACTAAGGTACACAATGTTGAAAATTAAAGTAGAATGTTTTGCCGCAACTTAGGTGAATTTCATATGAAATGTTTGAAATAGTTAACACTAGTATTATAAAGGCTATACATAGTATGGAGCTTTGTTCTTAAAAACATTCCTGTCCTTTTTAAATTTCTTTTCCCATCCCACACCGTCCTAAACACATAGTAAAAGCATAGCGCCGGGCTCAACTTTTGTCTCGACCAAATTCATTCATCCTCCAAAAAGGGCTCCACTCCCATTCTCTGTTATGCCCCTTTCCCTTCTGTATCTTACATGGCTTTCCCTGTGATTGTTATATTTAAAAAAAAAATCCTTGTCTCAAAATCAAATTCTATGATTCTATTCCTTTAGCTTCTTGGTACAAAAAATAATACATAGTAAGCCTCTAAGCAAACAGAAAATGAGTTTAGGTTAGGGAAACTCTTTCATATCTTGCCTTTTTCTCCCTCTTTTGTCCTCTTTCAACATTTCTTTGTGACTGTATAATATTTTGAGGAAAATTTAGGGGACATTTAAATTTTCAAAGAATAATTATGCTTATGTCAATTTTTTTTATATTCTTTGTGCAGCTAATTATTAAATAATTTTTACTTTAGAATCATTTGTATAACAACTTTTTTGAAAACGCTTTTATGATCCCAAATTTAAATGAGGGAAATTTTGCAAGTTTCACATCAAAAGTTTGTTTTTTCAATATTTAGACCAATGTTCTTTATACTTGAATTTCATAATGCATGAAACAACAAAACACTGAAGAGATACTCAGTTTTTTAATGTTGACAAAGTTTTGTTTTGTTTTGTTTTTTTGACAACTATGATTAATATTTTATTTTCCTGCACATTTAGAGTAAGAAGGCCTTGAAGAACATACTTCAGAAGTGTGTCCACTTACCAGCTTTAGAACCACTCCTACATGATGCACCACCAAACATCCTCAAACATGTCGTTGGTCAGTTCAGCAAAGTGTTACCACATGACAGTAAAGCAAGAAGGCTTTTTGTAACCAGCGGTGGCCTCAAGAAGATACAAGAGATTAAGGCAGAGCCAGGCTCAGCACTTGGAGAATACATCAACACAATCAATAACTGCTATCCTGAGGAAATTGTCAAGTGAGTAAATTACTTATTCGCATTATCTTCAACTCTTGCTTGAGCTTTTTATTTTTCATGGAGCACATTTCTCCAAGAGCTTAATTTTTATCAAACATCCAAATTAGTTTGATTTATCATATGTGTACTACACAGGTGAGAATATATAATCCCTGTGACATCTGAGTCTGTAATGAACATATCCTAAGCTAAGCTTTAGTCAGGACAAAAATGAAAATGCTGAACAATTGGCAACCTTATATCTTCTGAAACTTTTCACTGTGGGTTTGAGTCACATTAATAGCAGAGAAGCCTGATGAAGGCTTTTTGATCATCTGTCACCTTTTAGAGATAAAATTTTTGAAATAGTTTACCTGAAAAAAAAAAAGTTAGAAAAAGCAGCTTTAATGTAAAGTTTCCTCTGTTATTATGAACCTTCAAATATAAATTTGTCCACGGTTTATGAGGAAGAGTATGTCACTAACCTAAATTTTTATCCTTGTAAGTTTATGTGAGGCAATGTTAAAATCAATTTCATATAACTGTGAACTAAATTCAGAATATTGAGTTACCTTCCAATTAAACTTAAGTTTCTGATTTCATAAATCTTCTTCTGCCAGTTTAGATCATAAAAAAGGATAATTTTTTTTCATCAACCTTTTATAAAAAAAAAATTATTTGCAAAAATATAATGTGATAAATATTTCACATTTAGGTCTTCATGCAGGTGTACAAAAACTTTTCAGCTAATTTATAATTTTGCCTTAAGAAGTGTCAGCACAATATATATCTAGAAAATTTAAGGATTACAGGAGAAATTTAGGCCAAACTCTGAGACCTTTGTTTAGGAGCAGTCAGTTAGTAATGTAAAAGATTTTGAGATAATATTAATAGGTTACCATAAGGACCTATTTTCTTAAGCTTATGAAGGTGACCAGTTAATGCTGTGAATTGAACTTGTTCTTTCTTTTTTTAACCAGATATTACTCTCCTGGCTACTCTGATGCCCTCCTTGAGAGAGTGGAGCAGTTTAATCCCAAAGTCTAAATTCCTGTAAACTCATTCACCATTTTCATCCTCATCAGACACATACGGAGATGAATGACTATTATGTCAAGCTTTTGATTTGTAATTTGTCCCCTTTCTGATTTCGGTGAAATCATGAAATTTGTATTAGTACACTTCCAATTGAAATTGAGAATATTTTGTTCAATAGGGAAAAACCATGAGAGAGCAGATTGAAAATAATGCTATGTAAATGATTGAAAATTTGAATATCCTTCAACAGAAATCAAATTTTTTTTCAAAATTCAATAATCTAATTCCATTTGTTAAATGAATTAATCAAATTTTGATTCATTTTCTCTGGAAATGTTTGGAAACATTTTGAAAGAAAGCTCTTTCCACACTTTGATAAAGAAAATTGCAATGCTTCACTTCAGAGACCTTTTGCCAATATTCAGCGTTTCTCCTACCTGATTTTACATTTTTAAGCTTGACTTATGAGATTTTTGTTTCCCATCATATAATTCCCTCAACAACTGCCTGGAGAGAACAGAGATAATGGTAAATTTAACATCTAATACATCAACATCATGGCCTTTTCAATAATTTTTTAGATCAAATTTTTAATAGATTGGTATTTGCACCGAAAGTTTTTGAAAATCAAGTACATTTGTATCATTAGTTAACACTATGCATAAACACAAAGATCCATTGCAGTATTGGGCCATCATCTTTGCTCTCTTTCTGGCTTATCGCTTCATTAAAGTGAAATCTCTGAAAGAGATAAAATCTACTTGGTATGAAAGGGCAAGAAATATTCTTAACATTGTGTTTTCTGTGGTTGTGAGCATTATTGTGTGAGAGAAAAAAGTGACAAGAAAAATAAATATTAAAAAGTATCTTGAAATTTATTTACAGTTATGTATGATTGAAGAATTACATGTAGCTGCAAAGACTTATCAAAACTATCAAACAGAGATTGTGTTTACTGTGTGACTTATCTTAAATTTAAATATATAGTAATTATGTGAAATAGTTCATACCAATTTTGAATATTCAGTCATCTTGAGAGTGACTGTTATTAATCTGAAACTGAAAGTATCATCCTTCAGTTAGATTTAACAAAATATTATTTTGCTAGATCCAATCTGGAAGTATAAGGCTCTCAAAGTTATCTTAAACTTTATGCATTGCATTGAACTTTATCAAGTCATTAAATTTCTCTGCCTTTAGGTTGCTCTTAGATGGATCATGATTAAGGATTTTGGATTTGATGAATATGATTTTTTTACAAACAAGTATTTTAAAGATATTTTATTGATGTCTTTATAATGTTGATATTTCAACAAAGCAGCCTTGAATATTATCAAATCTAGCTGAAAATATATTGATTCTATTGTTTTTGTTTATTTCATCACTGTTCATTATAAAGGCATATATATATATTTTTTGCTATCAAAAGTGGAGAGTAAACATTCAGAGATTCTGGATAATTTTGATGTTAAAAATTCTGTCAAACTATAAAATTCCTCAAATTTAAGAAAACTAATGGCAATGATTATTGATGATCCATTAGACTAAAATGCAAATAAAATGTGAAATAGTCTTTATTGCTATGAAGTTTTTAGTTAAAAATAAAGAAAAATATTTTTCTTTCTGAACTCCTGTATTAAACATACATTTTTTGCAATACAAACATTTTCTAAACCAATGCTGTGATGTTTAACTTTTTGCTCTGTTGAATAAAGGAAGCATTTCAGAGCTATCACTCTAATAACGATCTTCCTGAGAAGTAAAATAATTTCAGACATATAGACAAACTATGAATGTTAATGTTGAGACATAAATAATTAACTAATATATATTTAGTACATTGAGAAACTGTAATGCCTAGAAATAAAATTTGGCAACGCAACTTTAATTTTCCTCTTTGTGTATTATATGGAACCAATGATGTATGCTATGCATTTGTTTAAAAACTTCATAATTTATATCTTGCTTTGATGAATCCGCATTGAAAACACATTCTAAGGCAGTTTGATGTGATTTACCACCAAGGCCAACATATTGCTTTGGAAGGTGAATATGATCCTAAGAGGGAGGAAGGAAGCTTTAGATATTCCATGAGGTTTTGTTCTTTGCTGAAAATCTAATAACTCCCAGATATTCCATGTTTTGGTTTAATATCAAATTTATCTAAATCTGAATTCTTTGAAAAATTTCACTCTAAGCTATAAAAGCGGACAGGCTATAAGCAAATTAAGCCACACATGAACAGACTCCTCCCTTTTGGAGCAGCTCGTAGCCAGTTTTGATAATAATTGTATTTTCATACTAAAAAAAAACACTACACAAAATTCAATAACACAAGCAAAACAGTATTTCGAGACGAGTTTGCACAGCTCCGAAAAAGTTGTAGCTCAAACTTCAAAGCTTACGCTTTTCATACTGATGGATCTTAGTGTGGGCAGAAGCTTCTTTCCTTTCTGAAAAGCCAGACTAGTCCGAGGGCGTCCATCTGAGAGACGGTTCCTCCAGTTTGTATGCTGCTTTTCAAAGAAGAAACAGTTTTATAATGACGTGCAGATGGTCAAAGATTAAAAAAAAAAACCCTAAGACATCAAATAACCGTCATTATGTGTCATTATTTAATGCAAGAGAATCAAATTCGATTTGAATCCGACGGATTAGGTCATAGAGACAAAAAAAAAAATAAAATAGTCTATATATATATATATATATATATATATATATATATAGACAGATGGATATATATGTGTGTGTGTGTGTGTGTGATAGAAAGTGATCTGATTATAAGTGTCAGATCACTTTCTGTCATTCAAGCGAGATAACTATATCGCGTTCTTTATATTTTTATATAGAAAGAGAAGATTTTTATGCCTAGCTATCACTCTCGAAAGATACAGTAATCCGAAAGACTTCATAATAGCTGACATCAGGCAAACGACATTCATAAATGCCGAAGCAAGATCAGGAGCGGATGCGTAAACAGATCAAAATGCTATTATCCGCAAACGTCAAACTAAAAATGTAGGAGAAAAGGACATGGCAAGTTTTTTGGCGAAAAACGGGGAACCCAATGATCGCTAAGGATTTTGAAACTGAGGCAAACAACTGCCTCGGCACGTATTAAACTGTCGCATTATAGTAGGATCTCTGGAAAAAAAAATTGAAAGAAACATGGACTAATGTGGCTGAAAAAAAATTTTAGTGACAAGAGTAAGGAAAGAGCTAATAAGCCGCCATAAGTGATAAAGGTATAGAGCTGTCGAGTCGACTGAATGTATATGAGAAATCTCTTACACACCAGGCTTGTTTAATTAATTGTGCAGGCAATACAACTAAAAGAAAAGGGATATCTCCGGGTCTGGAAAACATTCCAGGGTACAATTATAATTCAACACTCAAAGCAAACACAAATTATACTGTGAAAGTATGAGGCTAAAAGAATTCATTATGCTGCAGAAAAGTAGAAACTACAGATCCATTATGCTAATCAGCTACGCAAGCTATTGATTTTGAAGATTTTGTTGAACAATGATTAAAGTGGAAGAGGAACTTAAAGATTGCCAAGCTGTTTAAAGAGCTTGAGGAGCACCCTGTATATGCTATTTTACATGATTTTGAGAAGACCAATGAGCTATGATCAGATGGAACACGTCAATTGTGAATCCTTCCCAATCACGAAAATAATCTGTCAACACTGAATCTTATAATTTCATATGGCAAGGCAAATCATGGTAACATCCTTTATCAGTACCGGTATTTAGAAAATCTCGAATATAGCATTGGAAAGCATTAATAAGCTCTCTTGTCAAACCGTGACGAAAAAAAAATAATGTACCAAAAAAAAAAAAAAAAAAGGGGTAGAAAAGCAGGCCTACGTGAAAAGGCCCGAAAGAATGTAAAAAAACAACAACCAAACAAACAAAAAAAAAAAAGCACCGATCCTGATATCTCAGTTAATATAAAGCTAGATCAAGATTTCGAATATTATTTTAGGAGCCACAAAATGATGAAATGCTTTCTGCACGCAAGTAATTTGAACATTAATGTGCCATGACAAAGCAGAAAATGATCCAATTAAAATTTTTATGGGAAAATCGCGACATAAAGAATATCCTTACTTTAAATTATTGAAAGCTCTTGACTAGCCTAGGGCAATCAGGTAAAGCGAAAACAAATAGAACGCACTAGAAAATTGTGTCTATCGAAGTTGCGGAGAACAAATAATTAGCACTGATAAAACAAATAAGAGAACTTTGAAAGAGCTAGGCGTCGCACTACAAATCTAGGAAATACAGTTACAAACAAAAAGTGCAATCTAATGAGCAATTTAGTCAAGGTATAGGGCCGAGAGAAATGACAATGTAATTATAATGATTAAAAAAAAAAAAAAAAAGCAAACCAGCTGGTGCAAACCTGATAAAATTTCAACACTGTGGGCTACTGTTCAAAACTGATGATGCTGTCAATAAGAAGATAACATGTAACTGTCACAAAGACGAGTATTAATTTTATGAAACTATTGCTACTACTACTACTACTACTACTACTACTACTACTACTACTACTACTACTACTACTACTACTACTACTACTACTACTACTACTACTACTACTACTACTACTACTACTACTACTACTACTACTACTGCTGCTGCTGAATCTGCTACTACTACTACTACTACTACTACTACTACTACTACTACTACTACTACTACTACTACTACTACTACTACTACTACTACTACTACAGCTACTACTACTACAACAACAACTACTACTACTTCTTTACTGCTACTAAATTAACGTGTAAACAATCACCTAATTTGAACTTATGCGGACAAAGCTGACATAATTCAAAATTACATATAGACTTCGCCTTAGTTTTGGCTTCATCAGCAACATTAAAAACATAGGGAATGCGACTAATACTACAGCTACTGCTACTACTACTACTACTACTACTACTACTACTACTACTACTACTACTACTACTACTACTACTACTACTACTACTACTACTACTACTACTACTACTACTACTACTACTACTACTACTACTACTACTACTACTACTACTACTGCTGCTGCTGCTGCTGCTGCTGCTGCTACTGCTACTACTGCTACTACTGCTACTACTACTACTACTACTACTACTACTACTACTACTACTACTACTACTACTACTACTACTACCACTACAACAACAACTACTACTACTTCTTTACTGCTACTAAATTAAGGTGTAAACAATCACCTAATTTGAACTTATACGGACAAAGATGACATAATTCAAAATTTCATATAGACTTCGCCTTAGTTTTGGCTTCATGAGCAACATTAAAAACATAGGGAATGCGACTACTACTACTACTACCACTACTACTACTACTACTACTACTACTACTACTACTACTACTACTACTACTACTACTACTACTACTACTACTACTACTACTACTACTACTACTACTACTACTACTACTACTACTACTTCTAACAGCAACAATAACATCATCAACAAGAATAATGACAACAGGAAAACAATTCAATAGCCCTCAGATTATTTTCAGTTGTCGTAAAATGGTTCAAATAACAATCATCAGAAGTCTTTTTAACCCAACGCGTTTCTAGGATCTCTCTCTCTCTCTCTCTCTCTCTCTCTCTCTCTCTCTCTCTCTCTCTCTCTCTCTCTCTCTCTCTCTCTCTCTTTCTTTCTCTCTCTCACACACACACACACACTGACACACTGACACACCAAGACAGAACCCTGCGTAGAAAATTGTCATTATAACTACTAACACTAGAGCACTTCCCTCTCTATACTTGCGAGTCGCAACACTCAGCGCGCCAACCACGTAATGGGAGACCATCAAGCTGTGCCTTGTTGGACAGTTAGCGGCGAATCACGACCAGACAGGCAGATAAAAACTATTGATGACAATTGTCGATGCTCTTTTTTCTCTCTCTCTCTCTCTCTCTCTCTCTCTCTCTCTCTCTCTCTCTCTCTCTCTCTCTCTCTCTCTCTCTCTCTCTCTCTCTCTCTCTCTCTCTCTCTCTCTCTCTCTCTCTCTCTCTCTCTCTCTCTCTCTTCTCTCTCTCTCTTTCTCTCTTGCCAATTCTTTGATTATCATTACGAGTTACATTGTGTTTCATCTCAAAAGTAATAACTTGGGAGGGCTTTTTCGCCTTTTGGTTGTAAAAGATGTAATAATTCTGGGGGCTGTACTTGTGGGTGTTTAAATCATTGGGTCTTGTGAAGGATTTTTTAAAAATCAAAACATGGCATATGAATCGCCGGACTTTTAGATTACATCTAAAATACCGGTATTGAACATTAACAATGCACGCTTTTACCGTTTTCAATGTATACAAGGGTTGAGGAGAGATAATTTTACTTTAATAGGTATAGCTGTGACCATAATAACATTTCCTCTTACTATTTCTCACCCGAAAGTACGAAACAGAAAATGCAGCCAGTTTTCAGACTACCAAGTATGCGTAAAAATGTGGAAAAAGATAAACAGTCCAAAAGTAATAATGTGATATTTTTTTTTCCTTTTCAGGAGAAATTACGGTCTTCTGAATTTCTTAGACAACGCATCCGGAAAAAATAACCTTTTATAGAATTTCATTCGCATATAAATTTTAGGAGTTGACAGAGAGAAAAAAAGGAAAGAAAAAACATGAAAAAAACAAACAATCAAACAACAACAACAACAAAAACAAAAACAAACAGTTGAATCATTTGCTTAGTAATATATAGAGAACAAAGTTGGCTTGTTACATGAATTATTCTATTATCTGATTAAAAATAAATACATCCTTCCAATTTGACTTTATTCATCTACCTGGCTGTATATCTGTCTCTCTAGGTTAACTGTTTTTGTCTGTCTATCTGTCTGCCTGTCTCTCTTTCTCTCTCTCTCTCTCTCTCTCTCTCTCTCTCTCTCTCTCTCTTCCCCCCCTCCCCCTCCGTTTTCTTCCCCTATCTCTTTTTTTCCTCACCCTTGCTTCCCATCCACACCCCCTCTCTCTCTCTCTCTCTCTCTCTCTCTCTCTCTCTCTCTCTCTCTCTCTCTCTCTCTCTCTCACACCCCTGCTCCTTTTTTCTCCCGTATCTCAAATCCTTGTCTTCTTCTGAGACCATAATAATAAAATTCGTCCTACTCAATCGATTTTTTCCCTTCTTTTACTGTCTCAGATGTGAACTCAGGTTCACTACATTCCCACGCGTAGTGGCCTCTACAGTGCATCCAGAATGATTTACCACGACTGCTTTGAACCCTGCAAGCAAGAAAATAAGGTTAAAAATTTGTGCTTTAAGAGGAAATTATTTTTTATTCAAATTAAATGCTGAATACAGGCATTGAATTCTTTCGCTTGCAATATTGTATAAGATAAAACGACAAATGCACAAAAAAAAAAACATTTAAAAAATAGGAGAAAATACACAGATTCCAAGATTTAAGTAAAAAAATCTTCATAATTTTATGATGTCTTTAGTATTTAAACAAGTGTTTCTTATCATGGCTCGTAGTACATTGTTTAATGGAAAGGAGTACCATGAAAATTGATATTCATTTATTCACTCTTCCAAAAGAATAATCATGACTTGGTGTATCATGAAACTTTGTAGCTGTGAGTTGGAGGGTAATGTAGTTATTCTTCATATTTCGCTGTAAAACGAAAAAATGAAACATTATGGTTGTATCAACTAACCGCATGAAAGGTATATATCAAGCAGGGAAAAGAAAAAGGAACAAGAGGGTTTTATCATAATAATAATAATAATAATAATAATAATAATAATAATAATAATAATAATAATAATAATAATAATAATAATAATAATAATAATAATAATAATAATAATAATAATAATAATAATAATAATAATAATAATAATAATAAATAAATAAATAAATAAATAAATAAATCTGTATATATATATATATATATATATATATATATACAGATTTGTATTCTTTCTTTATGAGATTCTGTGTCGCAGATTGTTTCCCCGTGGTTTAGAGATAATTACACACTTTTTTTTTACCATAAAGGTTAGGTTTGAATCCTGATCGCCTGGACGCGCTTTTTCACTCTTTGAGGAAAGCTCATTTAGCCGTTTCTTCTCTCTTCTGAAATGTAAAGATTTGTTTAGGACGTAGGCAGTGGGAGATCGTGTCAGACTTTTCTTAGAAACATCTAAGAAATGGGGAGCGTTCATAAATAATTGTTTTATAAAATCCTCTCGCTCTGGCCTCGATTTCGTTTGGAGCTGCAATCTTTTCAGAAGCTTTTTCATGATCTGTGAGTTCTCGTTAATAGCTATGCCATTTTATACAAAAACAAAAACAAAACAAAAAAATTAAAAACAAAAGAAAGAAAAAGAAGATGCAGAAATGACTCGTTTCATGCTTAATGTAAAATAAATTCTTAAAAAAAGAATATCCACAAAACAAACTTTTTAACAAGAGTATGTCCAACCATTGCTCCTTTGGAGGCAATTTTTTATCTTTGAGGAATAAAAAAAAGCAAATGTTCTAACACTTTTTGCCATTTACATTGACGCAATGTTGTGATTTCGGAATTACATATTTACCAGCATTACACCCAAATCAGATGCATGCTAAATTTACTTTGTTATTGATTTTCGATCCATCATAAATTTCCAACTTCTAAGTTAACTTACGGAAAGAAGATTTTTTTTAGACTCCAATGAACGAAATAGTCTGTTACCAGCACAGTAAGGCTAAAAACTCGAAAATCATATAAAACTAACCAATGATAACAAAGTGATATATCTCCTCCATAAAAGATATAAAAAACGATGATGAGACAGTTTCATGTATCATCTTTACCGAGTGCCGCCATCGATGAATGATTATTAAACTTTACGATGATCATAGGTCATATCGAAAACATAAGACAGCCATCAATGGAGAAATTTCCGCATCAATTTCTATTGATAATGACTAATCTTTATTCCCTGCTTTGCGGCTGCATGAGGATTTATCGGTTTTAACTTATGGCTCCTATTGATAAATGTGGAAGTCCTGTTCGACGTATCTTAGCTAATAAAGAATATAGTTTACGATCGTCGGAAAGTAATTTGACGTTTTTTGACAAGAAATTTTGTTCTTAAAAAGAGTAATAATTTTGTATAATTTTTTGCTCATAGTCTTAGAAATAAAAATTGCTTTTATTGTTCGATTTGCTTTTTATTCACTCTCAATGGTAATTTCTACAGAAAAGACATTAGGTTGACTGCATACTGAAAGTTGTGGGTGGGGAGGGTAATTTTTTTTTTTTTTAGTTTTGTCGTTTTATTTGTTTTCTTGCTAATTTTGTTGCCTTCTGGACTTATTAAAAAGAATCATGTTTTATTTGTGCTTCTGAAAAAGAGACAGGCATATTTCTTTTTCAATTTCCTTTTTCCAAAGGCCTGTTAATTTTCTTTTATAAATTGCATAGATTACGTCAGTGTAAAAAATTTTGTACTCTATGAGAACTTTCACTTGACGTCTCGCAATTCATGTCAATGAAAGACAAGCAAGCAAATTGAAACAAGAAGTACGATTAAGGAAAATTTTAAAAGCAAACTGTACTTAAATTTTTGTTCCCTAGTTCAAGATTGCTCTCCACCGCTAAAGCGGGTATAGATAAATACTGAAAATGATTAAGATAAAAGTTATAACATCATCAAAAGCTTTAAGAGCGGACGAAGCCTTCCTCTTTTCCGTGCCAGGCGGTGGAATTGCCCTTTCGACTCAAGCTCGCGAATCTTTTCCCTTTAAAATGGAATTATGTTGATCGATTATAGAGCTCAACAAGATGTCTTTTATGGACTATTTCAGAGCTTAATAGCGCCTTGTAGCGACAGAGATTCGGGCACAAGTCTGAATCTGGGATTTTAACTGTGGTGTGGCATTCTATCTTTTACCTGGTACATCGCGTGACCAGAAAACGGACACTACTAAACACTGTTTTTGAGAACCTGAAGACATTCTCGAAAGACTTTTAGACGCTCCTTGTTCTCTCTAGTCCCCACCCACTGAGGAGATTTTCTTTTGTAACTTTGGTTAGGAGGGCACAAAAAACTTCATAGGTAAAGCCGTGTTTTTCTCGAAAATGAGCCAAAACCCTCGCTCTCAATCATACAATGTTTATCAAAGGCATAGAGATGCTACGGATGGGCATTAGCTATAAATTGAAAGAAAATATTATTTTTATCCTTAGACTGCTCTGTAAGTCACTCCGGGTTTTTTTAGCTGCCGGATTTAACCTTTTCGAACACACACCAGTTCATTGCAGTTTTTTACTTAGTATTGGATCAAATAATTATGAACAATTAAACAACCAATGAAGCATCAGGGTGTCAAAGTTTTGAAAGCTGGAGGCAAAAAATTGTGTTTTAGAGCAGAAACCGTACTCTCTAATCTAATGCCGTTTTAAACTTAAATCAATGGTGGGGTGGTCGGGGAGAGAGACAGAGAGAGACAGGGATAGACAGAGACAGAGAGACAGACAAACAGAGACAGACAGAGAGAGATATAGAGACAGGCAGACAGAGATAAAGACAGACAGATAGATCAACAGACAGACAGAAATACAGACTGACAGAAAAAAGTGAGTCAGAAAAAGAAAGAGAGAAAGAAACATGAAGGGAGGGAAAGAGAGAGAGAGAGAGAGAGAGAGAGAGAGAGAGAGAGAGAGAGAGAGAGAGAGAGAGAGGAGAGGAAATAGAGCCTATGATAATCGAAGCGAGCATAGAAAATATAAAATAAAAAAGATACAAATAGGAAAAAGGATGAACGGACTAAAAAGATAGAGATCTGTAAATTAGGAAAATTGAAGAGCGGAAAAGATTTAAAACAGGCCAAGTGGAAGAAAAAAAAAAGAGAAAATGGAATACGGTTAAGGATAGAGAAGTACGTTTAATGTTGAAAAAAGATTGATTGGACCAAATCTTTTTGCGTTAAAGAAGAAGAAGGGAAAAGGAAGGGTGTGTGTGTGTGCGTGTGAGACATGGGGTGCAGATTTATATAGTAGCCAGTCAAAGAAAAGAGAATAGAAGAAAATATGTAAGGGTAAAGGTTAGAGTTAAGATTTAAAAAAAAAAAAAGGCATGAATAGACTAGAAAGAAGAAGATATAAAAGTTAAGAGAAGTGAAAGAGGGAAAGAGACTGAAAAACTGTCCCGAAAACAATAAAATAGAAAGAAGTAGAGATTGGCAGTTACAGACGACATGTCATTCGCCCAAATCAACGTTATCACGGAAATCAACTCTAGGAAGAAAAACTGCAGAAAATTTTGTTCAAAGAAATATATGCAAAATAGATTTGTGCAAAGCTCAGAGGCCATATTTGAAACTAGTTTTCTCGCTATGTTTCAAAGATCGAATCCCGTTATTCACGTATTTCTTTTTTCTTTCTTACATGTTAGTTGTAATCAATTATCTCTCTCTTTCTCTCTCTCTCTCTCTCTCTCTCTCTCTCTCTCTCTCTCTCTCTCTCTCTCTCTCTCTCTCTCTCTCTCTCTCTCTCTCTTGCTCTCTAACATGTTCTGTTCCTCTCTTCTGACTTCTGTTTCGCTTTGAGGTTTGTTTTTTTTTTCATTTCTCGTCGTGAATCTTAAGATCTCCTGAAGAAATCTTAACGGTCCATTCATCGCCATTTGGAATGCAACTGTCTTCAGGGGACCCCATGGGGCTCTACATAAAACTCAACTTTTCTCAACGACGTGCGATGGATTGCTTAAAAACATAATCACATCGGAAGCTTTGTATTGATAAATTTAGTCGTTGATGAGGAAGAGAGAGAATGAGAGAGAGAGAAGGGGGGGAGGGCTTCATGTGTGAAAGAATAGTGAGAATTTTAGGGACATAGAGAGGAAGAAAGAAAGAGAGGAAGAGGAAGACAGTTCAGAAAGAGGAAGTGAAGGAGAGAGAGAGAGAGAGAGAGAGAGAGAGAGAGAGAGAGAGAGAGAGAGAGGGAAGGGGGGGGGGGGAGAAGAGACAGAGCAAGGTACATTCATAAAAAGAAAAAGACAAAAAGATAGTACGAGAAAGGAGTAAAGGAGAAAAAAAAGTAGAATGTATAGAGTGCCAGAAAGACCTAAGATATAAAAAAAATAGACGGGTGCAATAATGAAAGAATCAGTCATTCAACATTTTTTATCTTAAAAACAACTTTTTTTTGCTTTGGTCCCTTGTTGGAAAAATGGATAGAGTAGGTACATAATGATAAAATAAATTTTAAAAAAAAAGTAACAACTTTGAGCAGATAAAGAGCTGAGATTATAGTAATATTGATTTTGAAGAATTAAAACTTTAAAAAAGTATTATATCTTTTTTGTGGAGGAAGATGGAAGGTATGAAAACTTTTGAACTGCAAATTTTTATACCTGGGATAAAGTAATGAATAAATGAAATCAAATTGAAAATCCAAGGCAACATTGCTAGCAGACTTTTGTGCTCAGAAAGTTCCTAAACAAATTTTTTTCTTTCATTAGAAAAAATAATCCTAATGTTTCAAAAAAGATTACGAAGGTGTACCCAATCAACAAAAACTAAGGAAGGTAATATTGCATTTCATGAAAATTCTTGCTTATTATGCCAAGGCACCTAATTCGTATGTCACCCCGGAACAGTCTAATAGGACGAATAGAAAATTGCTCTCTCCACATTCTAAGGTAAACAAAGAAGAGTTCAACAAATTTAGAGTTTCAGTAAATTAAAAATATATTTGTAAATCTGTCAAGGATTTTACTCTAAATAGTAAAAAAAATCAGGCCGAACTGCGGAAAAAATAAACAATAAAAAACCTTTTTGAGGAGAAATTAAAAACCTGCTGTCACCAGATTATTTTTTTTTTCATAGATCAAGAGGACAGGTCGTGATTGCGAGTTATCGACTCTAAAACTAAAAGCCACCCGACGGTGGCATTGATGTCTGCCTCAATTTGGAGAGGGGAGGGAGCCTCCTCTGAAAGTGATTCATTGTAGTTGTCGGTCAAGCTATTTTTACTCTCAGATGAAAAATTGCAATAATTAAATATGGAGATCGTTGGATAGTATACGCACATTCCTGGTTTTGTTCTAAGAGTATTAAATGGACACAAAATTTTAAATATCTATCTTTCAAATTCTACTCTTTTGTTTGGCTAGTTTAAGATACACTAAGTTTTTCGAAGTATCTGATAGCCTACGAAAATAACAGCGTTCTATCAAGGCATGGCTGATTATGATATCAGTGTGAACCGACTCCAGTATCAGAAGGGTTTGAAACAGGGCTCTCATTATTGCCTGTTCAACGCTTCACTGCCTAAGGCATGTTTGAACATTATTGATATATATATAGAAGTTGAACCCCATAAACGTCTGATGGAAGATTGGGAAGAAAGCAGCCCAGTGCTAGTATCTATGAAATCACTCTTATATAAACCACAAATTCTAGATTTCCGAAATCTAATTCTTGACATAAGCATGATAATTAATTTTCTTTAGGAACTTTCGGCCGCCCTTTTTCCCAACAAATGCCAACCTAGAAAGTCTACGGTTATATTATAATTAACAATCAAAACCCAACACATACAATGTTATTATTGAATCTCTTTTCTATGTTCTAATACACAGTGCTCTCGCTCTCTCTCTCTCTCTCTCTCTCTCTCTCTCTCTCTCTCTCTCTCTCTCTCTCTCTCTCTCTCTCTCTCTCTCTCTCTCTCTGCGTCAAAAATTGAACGTCTTGGGCCTAAGATTGTGGGGATAAAAACTTTTTCTTTCTTTTATTTACAGGACTTATTTCAGAATCTTTTTTAAATTAAAATAATAACAGAAATTTATTCCTAGAACAATTAAACACCAAAACTTTGTTATAGAATTCATTTCATTGATAAAGTAGGGTTAGCTCTTCCCACAAACATGACGGTATCGATATTCGATTGTCGAAGAAGTTTGCGAAATCGAAACAAAGAATGACTTTATATGTTGAATTGCTGACATAAACTATATTTTCCCCCTGAAATTAATGGTGCCGATAAAAAGCTAACAGTGGAAATTATGCACTACGCCAATCTTAGAGTTCCGCCCCATCGGAGAAGCAGGTTTTTATTTATTTTGATTGTTATTACATTTCCAGCAAATAATGACTGACACTAACAAACCCATGTATAATCATAGTTAACTTTGTATTTCGAATTTAAAATGCCAAGATGCTTCTAAGAAATTTTTATTCTATGAGACTACATACTTTGCCAGAACTATTTCAAAATATACTAATTTCAAGGTATATGAGAATATCTGCTTAACTCTCGCTGGCTAAGAATTATGAATTAAATTAAGACGGAATCTGCCGCTCTACTAGAATTAATGATATGAGTGTGACGTTTGGTTTCAGTCACATAGCAGCATATTTCCTCTCTATTTTATGCGGTTGATCTAATTATCCAAGTGATTGGTGATGACAGATGCTGAGATGTGGTGTTCCTGAAAAAAAGATTCTTACTTTTTTAATGAAGTGGTTCATTATAATTCTTCAGGGGAAAAGGCAGACAATAAGAAATGAAGAGAAATGTCTGTTGCTTTATTTTGAAATGAATTCTAATTCATAAACGTTACATGTCTGTTGTTTATTTGATGATTCAAGTTCTTACATAATTAAATATCACCAGACATGAAACCATTGTATTTTTTTTATATTTATACACCATTCAGATTAATTTAAAGAGCAACACAGACAAATGGAATTAAAAGCAAACAGACAAAAAAAAATAATATTATCTCTTAATATCAAATCATTTCATTATGGAATATTGATAAGCTATCAATCTTACTCAGGGGACAGGCATTTTGATTAAGAGGCATGTGAAAATGATTTTCACAGCAAAGTTTATAAATATAGAAGAAATGTCAATTTTGATACAAATCTGTTAAATTTTCTGTTATTTATCTTAATAGGTACGAACGGAGAGAAAATTAAACTTATTCATAAAAATTACGTTTTGAAAATGAGATTTCAGTGTACTGTTGACTCAAAGCATTTAATGCCAGAGGATATGGCTGTACCTATGAACAGATTTCTTTTTTTACACTTTTGTCATATGGCAAAACGTTTACAAAAGTTATGGAGGATATGTCGAAACGAACTTTATTCAAAAGAAAATGTTTCCATTCTTGCTCAAGCTCTGCGAATAACAACGCCATCTTTAAAAGCTTTCCTATTCATGCATTCCGAATAAAGAAGATTTTACAACTTTTCCACTTCAATAAAATAAGTTATTAAAGCATTATCCTCTTTTATTCCAAAATGTTAACCCATAGAGAAGCCTATGAACAAATAACGAAAAAATAGGAAACACGGAAAAGCAATATCGTGTAATTTAGTATTGATTATGTTTGTTGCTCCTCTCAATGCAGTTATTGCCAGTAGGTTTACTCCTCGCAAACAATCGCTCTTCCCAAACGGTTCTCCTGATGCGTGAATGACTGGTGTGCATGACTTTGCTCAAACTAAAATTCCATATCTACTGATACGGATGGTGAGTTTTTCGAAACAACATTGCAACCAAGACGTGTGCCCAAAATTAAGTTAAAGAAAAAACGCTAAGTACTGCGCTTAATATAACTCCTACTCCTAACTTACCTATTACCGTCAGATCCATCTTTTATCTGTTTTTAATAAATGGACCTAAGAGCTTTTTGTACGCGCATGCGATCAGACCGGAGGGCGGAATGGGAGAGAGGAGGAGGAGGAGGATATCAGATCAAATATTGACTTTGTCTGCGTCCTGGGGACAGTAACTGTTTAATCTTATATCGGATAGAAAGAAGAAAGGGTGATCGTTATTAAAGGCAGTTTTTCGGCCGACTTTTGGAAGCTAAACTTACAGTTATCCCTCTTTCTTAGCATATCTTATTTCATCTGTTTTTGATTTTCTTTTACGACTACAAAGTGGGGAGGCAAACTGGCAACAACTCTGTCTCAAAGTTCAGATTGAATGAACATTTTTTTTCAATGCTTAAAATAGATTAGATTCGAAAAAAGGGCCAAAATTTGAATCATCGTTGTATATCACTTTCGTATCTTTTTTTTTCTCCCACATGTCATCTGTATAACCATCGATCTAAATGATGTTACAGTATTATCAAAATAAAGGTTTAATAAGTAGCACGGCATATCTCACGCAATGTTTAGATAAATAAAACATTCTTCAAACCCTTGGTGAGGCTAGTTAAAGATACCTTGGTTCTAAAATTACACCGAGATGTTAACACACACATAGGAACCTTGAAATCTCAGCTTATGGTCGACTTAGTCTGTAAAGCCCTTCATTCAATTATGGAACACCAAGTCAATATATTCGAAATTCTTCAATGTTACAACCCTTCGCTATCAAGTACAGCTTAATTATCTATTTTAGCTCAATTAGAGTCGGACCCGCTCTTGAAATGTGAATGTTTTTAAGAAAATTCAGGTGTTAAATGCGTTTGAGAAACTATTCAAATGAGGAATAAAATCGGACTATTAATTCTCTATCCATTGAGGTCTACTTTTGACTTATGTAAAACAATTAAAATGATATGGCTAATATAAAATCAATTCTTAATCAGTTCTAAGCGTCGGTTTTGTTCTTTTACTTTTAATTTTTTTTCCGTTGCTTAAATTTGATATCTAAAAATTGTTTGGTTTTACCTTGTATAGTAGACACTAGATCATTCATACATATTCATGGTCTTCTAAGTCAATATTTTGCGCAGGATCAAGAAATAAAAGTAATCTGATTAGTTATGCCTGATCTTATGAAAGGCTTTCCTTTGTCTTTTAAAAAATATTCTTGCAATGAGCTAGTTTTTGCCTTTATCTAAAGACTATATAAAGGTTCTCGAATAAGTACATTAATCAATTGAATAAAAACTAGTTGAACGGTAGTGTAGTTGCAGTTCAATATTATAGGGTCTCTGATTCCCTTCTTCAGTCTAGAATAAATAACATCATAATTATATCTGAAAGAAAATGAATTTATAAAGGGCATGCCTTACACGTGTATTTTAGAGCAAATGTACTTATATTGTATGTAGGGCATGCAAAGTTATAGTTTAAGAAAGTAATATAAAAACAAAGAAAAAAAACAAATATAAATATACATATATTGCGTATGTATATATCTTTGTTTATACATATATATATATATATATATATATATATATATATATCGCTTTGAATGTCTGACTTCTTTATCTTTATCTCTCTTTCTCTCTCTCTCTCTCTCTCTCTCTCTCTCTCTCTCTCTCTCTCTCTCTCTCTCTCTCTCTCTCTCTCTGTCGATTCATTTGTCTATTTGTCTGTCTCTCTACTTCAGTACTTGTCCTTTTTTATTCTCTCGTTCTGTCTGTCTCTCTTTGTATCTTTTTGTCAAATATCCTCTCTATATCTTTTCTCTCCCTTTCGCTTAATATCTTTCTGAATTGGATAGCTGTATTTGAACTTAAATCTAATTCAGAATGCTTCAATTTTCTAAAATTTAATTTCGTCACCTTACCTCAATGTAATTTATAGTCTCAAGCACCTCTTATTCGAGGAACATGAGAATTGTAAACAAAAGTCTGATCCAATCAAAAGTACGAGAATCTCATGGCATATACACATCTGAATACATTTACAAAGATAACGAAGTCTCTCTCTCTCTCTCTCTCTCTCTCTCTCTCTCTCTCTCTCTCTCTCTCTCTCTCTCTCTCTCTTTCTCTCTCTCTTCCTCTCTTCTTTTTAGCTTTTTAGTTTGTATCCGTCTTTCTTTGTATCTTTCTTCCTCGTCCCTCTCTTTCTTCTCTTTCTTGGTCTTACTCTCTCCATTCCTCACACTTTTGCCTTCTTTCTCTCTCTCTCTCTCTCTCTCTCTCTCTCTCTCTCTCTCTCTCTCTCTCTCCCCTCTCTCTCTCTATCTATCTATCTATCTATCTAACTACCTATCTCTCTCACTCTCTCTATATCTATCTATCTATCTATCTATCTATCTATCTATCTATCTATTTCACTCTCTCTCTCTCTCTCTCTCTCTCTCTCTCTCTCTCTCTCTCTCTCTCTCTCTCTCTTGCAGTAAAACATTGTGTCAAATCTTGCTAGGTAGTAACTTATTATAATGAAGAGGCAGCTGAGTCATAAATAATATTTACTGCTTTTTAGCCTTACATTACTTGAAATTAAAATAGCAGTTAAAGAGAAATACATCGATTAAAAGTGTCAAAAGGTATTCCTTTATTTTACTATGTATCTTTATAATTATGTTGTTGTTGTTGTTGTTGTTGTTGTTGTTGTTGTTGTTGTTGTTGTTGTTGTTGTTGTATTTTAAAGAGAGTGTAAAGAAATTGGGCACCTCATTCAAACTGACATCATAATAATCGACTTGCTCCATGTGTGTAGACCTAAAGTGTCCTTATTCAAAATTAAATTGAAAAAAAACAGTGCTTTTTTGTCCAACATTTGCAAGACCTATATCAGGAAAGGGATTGAATTGTTTGAAACAGTAAACAATCAAGCTTACAAGCTCTTTATCACTTTGAAAATATTGTTTGCTTTAGAGTCGTAACAATTTTAAAGCCCTTTTTTCCCTAAATCTATAGTGTCTCCTGACATGATTCACATTTCTTTTTTGCTCATGAATTGATTGCGTCGCATTCAAATTGAAGCTGTAATACAATGAACAACTGAATTTGAAGATCGGGCATGTTTATATAAATGCGCCACTGCTATTCATAGAAATACTTTACTTTGGAATTTTTTGCTTTTTTTTCCCAGAGTGATAGAATTTAAACGGTTCCGAGTCTTAAGCTTCGTAGGGAAAATTAATGGTCATGGGAACTATTACAAAGTTTATCACACAAAGATGATATGTTTTATAAATTTAATAGTTTTGTAAACGAAAATACCATGAGCATTAAAACATAGAAAGAGAATGTATCAAATGCACCATCTGTATTTCACTGTATTTCAGCTTGTTTGTTATTGTTGGGGGAAGTAATGACGATCTTTGAAATAAAAAGACCCCCCCCCCCCTTTTTTTTTTTTTTCATGAACAAAAAAGATGTTTCTATGACAGGCATATTTTGCATGGGCATATCAAGAATAGAAAAAAGTTAATCATATGTCGTAGAGAATAAAAGAGGAATTAATAACTATCTTGATTTTAATGATATTAAAGTCTATACTCTACTTTTTTACTCGGATCCATGTGATGAAAGAAATATTTACTAAATCCCATTTATTTACCAAAAAATATTTCCTAAATAATTGCGAATAAAGTAGTTTTGGATGGTCATTCAAAAATGAAATTTTGCGCGTTGTTTTCATTTTAATTGAAACTTATTGATAATTGACAATACCTTATTTCTGTATGAGTTTTAATATATGTGAATTACAGTATTCTAACACTCCCAAAAGTCTTAGATTATTATTGCTTTCATGGAAAAACTAGCCTTGTTTTTAGAACGAAAAAACATTGTGGCTCACAAACATTACGCAAGCATTTGAACATGATTATCAAAAGAGCATTTCAAAGTAGATAAAAGAAAAGACTTCGAAAAAGGCTAAAAGACTTATAGTTATAATGCTAGTATATCATCAACGTTTTACTCTGTTGCAAAAACAGTAAGCCTCAACAATTAAGTTTTGTTGACCTCATTGCATTTTTAGATAGTTTGAAATAATATTTATGCGCTACAATGAAGTTATTTTGAGACTTTTTTTCTTTGTAAAAGGTTTTTTTTTTTTTTTTTTGACAAGCATGATAAAGATGATTCTGAAATCAGATCTTTCTGCAATTATTTAGATAAGGACAATATAATTTTATTATTCGATATGGAGGAAAAATAGATCGTTTTGATAGTTGCTTTACTCTTATATTCGTGCTAAATGATATCAGAATAATAACATTTCATTTCACTCATATATCAATACCAAATCTGTCTTTGCATCTACATATCTTGTTTCCGCTTAAAATTTTTTCTCCTTTTTTTTATTAATAGACCTTTGTCGCAGTTTAGATTTTTTTCTATAAATACTTTCCAAAAAAAACAATCCCAAACAATTTTTTTCCTTATTAAAGAATATCATGTCATTAAAATCGAGCACACAGATGAGTGAATGCAAAAAAAAAAACATTGATTCTTTTGAATTCGAAGAGATTATCGTCTGCAAGACATCATCGTGATGACCAAGCAAACAAACTCTCATTGATACAGGAAATCGGACGCGGGGCCTGCGATACGTTCAACATCGTTAGTGGCTCTGAATAGCTTTCCTGAATTATCTCCGTGTGTGCTGAATTAGAATTTTTTCCCCGTTTCTTTTCCCTCTTTTTCTACACCTATGTCTTAAGAATTTAGTACGCTTTTACGTAGGAACCATGTTTTTTTTTCCATTTTTTTTTTAAGTTCCTTCTTCGGCCATTCGAAGCTTGTAATTCTGTGTGACACATAAGAACTGTTATTTTCCGCACCAGATGATTGAGAGAAAAATTTTATTGGGCCAGACAAGACTAATGGTTCTGTCTCAAATCCAATGAGAAAAAGTAGATAGTTTTGTAAAATCTATCTTTTAAACATTAAGTATCATGTATGTCAAAATAACTGCATAGTATGGAATTCCCTCACCTTTAAGCCCTTGATGTAGAAATTCATAGCCATGTAACAAACGTTTAAAAGTATCCAAGAACAGACTAGAAAAGTACAGAAGTAAAAGAATATTGAAGAGAAAAATTCACTTTGTCAATGATGATGGTAAAAGACAGACATGTGCTATCAAAACATGCAATTTCGTCTTTTAAGTTATCTTGAAATTACTTTTGGAATGGGCGCTGGTAGCATTAGAAGAAAAGGTGAAAAGGTACCCGGCACTTTGTGCTTACCACCATCCGAATGTTAACTATCATTTCCCATGGTGGACTAAAGAAAACCATAGGATCCAAGGTAACTGATGCTGCATTAAACCTAGTGTGGCACGCGAGGTTTACTCCCTCCCTCCCATCCTGCAACGTGTGTGAGTGAGCACAGTTCAGTGAGGCTAGGAGAGCGGGCGTCGACAGCCGCACCATCTTTGAAAGCCCCCGTGAGTCGAAAATAGAATGAATCGACGAACAAGAAAGAGTCAGGCTTAGCTGATGCAGGATCTACCTTACCTGGTCCTGTTTTGAGTTTTCAGTTTACATATTCTACACGAAAAACGAAGTCAACGAGTTATATCAATAAGTAATGAAATATATTTTCAATCTAATTGATGTATTTCATCTATAAAATACACAATTTTAAAACTGTAATCAAAACAAATAGGCATGATCTTTAAAATAGATCTTTTTAACGCGCACTAAATGAGACAGAAAAATGTGAATCCCACGGACCTTTACCTGGTTGGAAACTTTACCTGCAACAGTACTCTAAAACACAACATGGATTACCTCTTCAGAGAGCGGAGCAGTTCCTGCCAAGGTAAGTGTGTAAGGGAAGGGAAACCGAGCATCTTAAAGTTTAATAAGTGGAACACATTTTTGGATGATTCAGTTCGCAAACTGTTATTCATCACTAAAAAGGATTGGTGTACTTTTGTTTTGGGAAGGCCTCATTTCTTAACTTTTTTTTAAAGATTTTGTTCTACACATTGAGAGTAATCAAAACACGTAAAGGGGAACTAAGTGCATACTCATTTTGAATCCAATTATCTTTGAAAACTGTAGCCAACTTTACAGTCTAATAAGCACATCGCACAAAAACATGGAAAATGATGCTACGTTCAATTTCGGGTTTGAAAAAAAACAAAAAACAAAAAAAAAAAACAACACATACATAAGACTGGTTAAAATATCGTCTGAATGTGATTTGCCTTTAATGATAAATGCTTTGTGATTTGCGGACTGATCTTACGCGAGTCATAATTAGTGTTGTATATCTCAGCAAGGAACAAAAGGGATAAAGCTGGGTTTTAGGTGAGCGCGGTGAGGCGAAGAAAAAGTCGATGGTTCATGGCAATCATTTCCCTCAGCTAACATGATCATCCGCAATATCTACTGCAGGGAAGATGTCAGCAGCTGCACTTGTCGATACAGACAGAAACAGCGTACAGTTATTGGACCGAACTGAGGAAAGCATACAATACTAGTGTAACTTGGCTGGCGAGAGATAAATTAACGATAATGCTCTCGCTCTCTCTTTCTCTCTTTCTCTCTCTCTCTCTCTCTCTCTCTCTCTCTCTCTCTCTCTATCTTTCTATCTATCTATCTATCTCACTCACTCTCTTTCTCCCCTATCGCTTTCTCTCTTTATATTCTTTCATATTTCTTACTCTTTTCGCTCCTTTGTCTCTCCTCTTCATTTTTACTTTCTTTCTTGATTTCTACGTTCTGTCGTTAAATCGTTTCCTTCGCCTCTGTCTATATTTTTTTATACATTTGTAAATATCTTTATGTATATCTATTGATTTATCTGTTTTTAGATTTATTCATCCATCTGAGATCTCTTTATTTATAAATCTATATCAATTTCTACCAGTCTCTTTCTTTATATATGTGTGTGTGTGTATGTCCATTTACCAAAAAAAGATTTATCCCTCTGACTATATATATAAAATTATATATTATAAATATATGTATATATTTATGTTATATCAGTTTATCGAAATAGATCTGTCGATCTAACTATATATATATATATATATATATATATATATATATATGCAAATGTATGTTTATATTTAGCTTTATGTGTAAAGCATGTAGACATGGTGGGCTGTGTGAATTCGAGTATGCATGACATTTTCTCTCTGTCATTTTTGCCGTGCCATTGTTTTTTTTTTTGTTTTGTTTTGTTTTGGGTTTTTTTCTAATGTGCTTTCCTTGTGTTATAGTGCACTTCGTTGTTATTTCTGTTTTTGTGTTTGGTCGTTTGTTCAATTATTTTATATATTTTGTGTGTATGTGGATTTTGGGGGGGGGAGGGGGATTACATGAGGAGGGCTTTCTACAATAAACTCAAACCCATTGTCAGCGCCACAAGGCATCAATAAACAGATCAAGACTGTGGTAATTTATAGAAAACTATCATATGCTCTCAACCTGCTGACGATCTAATTATATCCTCGATGTACTACGTATACTAACTGGCACAAACTCTTTCTGAACACACAAAGAGATATCGACCTCAGCCGTTCTTTTGACATTAAGTCTGGAGAACAGTGTCAGAGTGTAAGTTGATCTTAACATCTCGCATTTTGGCACACGATGTGAGCATCAGACAATGCAGTCTGGTTCGTTCAAGGCAGCGTCTTCTCTTGATTCCTTCCTGATTTATTTAATCTTTCTGTAGATATTTTCTAGTGCTAGAATATTGAAAAAAAGGAGTTCACATGACGTTAAATTCATTCACATTATGAGATCAGAAAATCACATAAATGTAATAAGATGGGTAGGAAGCCATTTTCTGAAAAGAAATCAAACAAGCCCAAATTATAATAAATATAACGTGGCTTAAAACTTGGTATAAGCAAAATCATTATATGAAAATTCTCCGCAAAGATAATCCTGATTCCCTGAAAATTTAAGAGGCTCAGTATGATAGAGATTTAACAGATATACTGTTTGATTCAATTTTAAATGCTTTTCTATTTGTATGACTATCTATATTTTCGTCTGTCTTTTTATTTATCTATCCGCTTCTGTCTACTCGTTAGGTCTCTTTTAATCTGTTTCTATATTAATCTGATTTTCAGTATATTTGTTTAGCTCATCCTTCTGCTGCATACCTCTCAGGAACTTAATGATCTCTATATCTCTCTTTCTGTCTGTCTGTCTGTCTGTCTGTCTGTCTGTCTCTCTCTCTCTCTCTCTCTCTCTCTCTCTCACTCTCTCTCATCCTCTTTTATAATCTTCAGATTAGTTTTTCAGACTTTTTCTTTTTTTAAGTCTGTAGATCTACCAATCTGTAAAATATTTAGATAACTATTGTTATAGTTTAACCCTGAGTTTTAAAGAGAAAAAAATAAATGGATCTTCGTAATTTATTACAGAGATTTTTACGGACGAAACAGTTTTTGCCACTAGGCCCATGAGCATTAAGTTTGAGATCTCAGACAAGAAGCAGTTCATGTAATGTTTCTTAAATAGGAAATGTCTTTGGAACACTAATTTGTTCCATTAAAGAAATGCTTCTTGAGAAATGACAAGACGTGGAAAGGGAAGGGTGGCTTATGCAATTTTGTAATTCTTTCATCTTTATCGATTCTTAATGTGAACAGTCAGCTTGATTGATGAATGAGATTGAAAGCGGTTTCAGGTTTTTTTTTTATTTGACAGCTTAATGATTTCTTTTGTGGATTTTGTGGTCAGATCTAAATATGAAATTGGGAGATACAGAGAAAAAGAGAGAGAGAGAGAGAGAGAGAGAGAGAGAGAGAGAGAGAGAGAGAGACAGAGAGACAGAGAGACAGAGAGAGAGAGACAGAGAGACAGAGAGACAGAGACAGAGAGAGACAGAGAGAGAGAGAGAGAGAAGAGGCAGTTAGAAAAAGGAAGAGAGTCTATAATATTATATTAAGAGTACTACAATCCTACTTATTAACAGGCAGGGAAAGGGTGCAACTGAGATTTAGACAAAGATAGCAAAAGAAAGGAAGAAATGAATCTACGGAGGAACGGTGATAGATCAAAAGACAAATAAGCGTAAGGACTTAGAGTTATGGAGACTGAGCCGCAGAGTCACATTAGAGCACGCGAGCTGGACAGGGAGTCTAAAATGCATGCCAATGAATAAATAAAGCAGTTTTTTTTTTGTCGATAAGGATAAAATGGACTACAGGATACTAGGATTTACAGATAGTCAGGTAGACAGCGATTGATAGACAGAGAGATAGACAGATAAAAAAGAGATAAAAAAGAGATAGATTGATAGTCAGTGTACAGTGAGGGTCTAACAATGCCTAACAAAATAGGAGAGTTCCAGAGATCATAGAGAGGAAATCACCAAGATCTGGTTGCTCCTGCAACACTTTGTTAAGACGATGCTAAATCAAAGAGAGGGTGAGTGCTCAAACTATTAAGAACAAAAAAGACGGGGTTTATTTCTTTCTCTTAGGCGAGAATTGTGTTTGCACCTGGGCTGTTCAAATCCAGAACCCAGTTTCAGGTGAGCAGGCTTGAGTCGACTCAACGAGAGACGGTTTAGGGTGAATGTGCTACATAAAAGGTGGAAGGGGGAGGCGGAGGGAATAAAGTTATTGAAATAAGTCATAAAAAAGGCCACGCTGACACGGTAAGATCTAAGTCCAACCTCGCTGAGGAGGTAGTGAGTAGTCTGGAAGGAATGGGGACGTGTTTTAACAATGTTTCTCCCAGGGAAATATCAATATATGAAAAGAGGCTTTTCTGTGGTCTGGAGTGTTTTCTTGATCAGCGTTTGGAAAGTTCTTACTGCTTTGAAATTTCTTTGAAAGGGTTTATGAAAAAATATGTGAATACTTGTTTTAACCTTAGTGATACTTTTGGTTTTTTTTCCTTGACAGTTTTTAATGGTCTATGAACTTTATTTATCTTAGAAAACATTTATTTAATCTCTCAAACTGTTCTATGTCTCTTTAAGCTTGTTATTAATTTGTGTGTGTCGATCATTCTATTTATCTTTCAATCTTTCTATCGATAAATTTCTATCCAACTTTCTGCCTCGTTTTTCTTGTTATCTTACTGAATAAATTTATGGTTTTTTTTTATTTTTTGTTCGTTACGAGTCTTGCATGTTATTTCTTTCAATTAATTCCATTTTCGAAAAAACTAATCGGAAAAGATGGTTCTTTTAGATAAACTTTCATAGTTCAACGGAAAAAAAACATGAAAAATTTTTTAAAAAGTGCAGATGTAGCTGTCTGAAGGATTTCAATATATTTAAAACGATTGAGAGTTCCTCAGTATTTGTTTTTTTTTTTGTTTGTTTGTTTTTTGTTGTTTTTTTTTTTTGTTAAAATCTTCATAATTTCAATCATCACAAAGTAACAAAACTACCCCTGCTGCCGATAACTGTGGACAGAGGACTAAGAGAAGAAAGCTGAACAGTTTTAACGTGCAGCATTTGGTATTCTTTCTCTTTCAAAAACATACGAATGATATGAGATAAAATGTTGTAAGGGGTTTAGCTTCTTACAAAATAGTTCATAAACAAGTAGTTCCATTCCTGTGAAATGATTTGTGACTTATTACAGTCTACCTTTTACTTATACACTGTGGGCGACGTGATCTAGTTGTAAATACCATGGTTCCGGATTAGCAGGTCTGGGTTTGAAATTATTGGATGGACCATATGTGTCGATGAGAAAATTTTATATTCAGTGCTGAGAAACAATTTTCCTATCACTCACGTGTAAAATGAGTATCCGACCAGAAGCAGTACCTGATCTTATCAGCGGACAGGAGGGACGCAACGTTTCGGATAGCTGCTCGTAAAATCACGGGAGATTTTCACATTGGTCATTGGGCTATTTAGGTTGGGTCATGTAGCATTAATTTCATTTCGTGTCTGTGGTGATGAAGACAATTTCTGATATTGGTTATTGCTGACTTTTTCATTCTCGACAAAGTTCCACTGTAGTGTTGATTGCCTCATTTAGCTTCAGCGTTTAGTTCTTTTACCTATGCTATGAGTTCATCCGTCTGGACTTATAATTATTGTTTGAGTGATGCATGTCAAACGAAATCCTATCACAGAGAGTATTTTTTTCCTCGATTTTTTTTGTTTCATTCTTTTATGTACTCTTTGATATTTAGGCAATGCGAACAATTTAAAAGCCATTATTATATCAGTCTGCCTTGAAATGTAGGTTATGGTCCTATGTGACATTATATTTTTGTATCTACGTATTATCTTGAATCGTTAAAATCAATACTGCCAAAGTAATAGTATCAGATACTTCAAGTGAAGGATGCCAAAAAAAACAAATGTACCCTACTGTCCATAAAATGGCAAAATAGAGCAATTATTATTTTCTCTCATCTCATTTACGAATTATAAATACATATAAATGTACATGACACATACATACGTCTATATGTGTTTATATATATATATATATATATATATATATATATATATATATATGTAGAAGTCTATAGAACACTTTTCAATTGACACGAATAATATGAACTTCGGACATCAAAAATACTTGAAAATTATATGACTGCCAACCATCACTGACAGTTATCTATCACTAGTGTAGGGAAATGTTCCGCGCAAACCCATCGAAAACTTGTAATGTTAGTCATGTTTCGATAAGGTCTTGATGGTTTTTCTGTAAAAAAAAAAATCTTTCGCCTTGATGCGTTTTGCAAATTTGTTATGCTTATACTAAAAAAAAGAACAACTTATTCATATATTTATTTTTTCATTCCTTCATTTTAGCCCCAACAGAAAATTACCTTATAAATCTTTCTAAACCTAGATAAAAGAGACATATTAAAAAAAAGCTTGAGAGAGTTTGACAATATGTTTTAAATTAATATTTTTTGTGTGACATTTTTATCAGGAAGTATAAACCTGGACTTTTAAAAAGATTACTCAGCGTGAGCGTTTTAGATTTTTTAGAAGTAGTAATCAGTTTTGTATTCACTATAACGCAAAAACATATCCTGCTGATTTCATCCATCAAATTTTAGTGCAAGTGAGACATCTTCCTGGACACGCCCGCCTTTTCAAGCTTCGCAAGAAAAAAGAATTATTTAAAAAAATGCATGCCTTGTCATGATGAGAAAACAAACTCATTAGCACGCGGCAGGACTTGTTCAGTCATCTCTTTCTTCTCTTTCACCCGAGGCTAAGTAAAAAGTTCGCATGTGACATTTTGTCTTCTTGTTCTCTACGAATTGATGTATTTATGGCGATAAAGACTTTGTCATGCACACAGGCATTATTATAAAGTATATGTGAAACCGATAAGGAATAACGCTATGCTGCTCTACCTAGATATCCAGCAGTAATTCAATAATAACTATCACTATTATCATTATCGTCATCATAATCGATCTATCATCCCTATAAGACTAGACTGTCATCTTCGTTGTCATCATGATCAAGATGCTCCTTTTCATCCCGTCAACTCCAGGAGTAGAGCATTGTTGAGGAGCCGTCGCCTGACCCCATCACAACAGATCATGGTCGCCTTCAGCATTTCCACTCACTCATAGCCGTAGGGGCATTTGCTAAAGGGTTAAGCTCTGTACCCGCTTCAGCAGGAAATGAAACTGTCAGTCCTGATAGTAGCCAGTCTCCCCCTCCCCCCCCCCCCTCCTCTCTCTCTCTCTCTCTCTCTCTCTCTCTCTCTCTCTCTCTCTCTCTCTCTCTCTCTCTCTCTCTCTCTCTCTCTCTTATTTCCATCTTCTTTACAATCATAATTTTTTTTAAATGAAGTTTTGTCCTTTTTTACGCCTTTCACTCTCTCTCTCTCTCTCTCTCTCTCTCTCTCTCTCTCTCTCTCTCTCTCTCTCTCTCTCTCTCTCTCTCTCTTTCTCGTTGAATTCTGTCACTTACCTATTCTATTTCACTCTATCAATATCTCATTCTCTCTCTATATTTGTGTAAAGCCATCTATCTCTCCATCTACTTATTTTCTATCGATTCTTTCTATTTTATCTATTTTGCTAACTACTATCCCTACTATCTTCCCGACCCTATCTCTTTCTTTATTGTCATGCCGAAGTATTATCACTCGCTGTCTAGACGCCTAGGCTTAAACTTATGTCTTTTTCACAGATCAGTTTCTCTTATATAAATTAGTCCTTAGATCCCATCTGCCAAGTCTCCCTTACCCTATCATCGCCATGTGCCACAGTGTTTAACCATCTCTTTCTCTCTCTCTCTCTCTCTCTCTCTCTCTCTCTCTCTCTCTCTCTCTCTCTCTCTCTCTCTCTCTCTCTCTCTCTCTCTCTCTCTCTCTCTCTCTCTCTCTCTCTCTCTCTCTCTCTCTCTCTCTCTCTCTCACTCTCTCTTTCGATCTGTGTCACTCTCTTTCTCTCTCTCAAACTTTCTGAATGTTTATACGTCGCTGATTACAACAATCTTTCTTTTCCTTTTTTCATCCTCTTTCTTTTATACTTTTTTTTTTTGTAACTTTTTTGCTTTTTAGACTCCCTCGTTTCTCGCCTCCTTGTTTAACTCTTTCGTTCTTTAGCCCCTCCCTTTCTCTCTCCCCCCCCCCTCCCCTTATATATACTTCTCTTTTTATTTCTCTCTGGTTCGCTTTTCTGTAACTTTCGCTTTGCCTTTCTAATTACCTGTCTATCTAACTATCTTTTAATACCTATCTACCTATCTTACTACCTCTATTCCTTATGTATCAATGTATCTGTCAATCAACCTTTTATCTCTTTCACCCTCTAAAGTTTCGGTGCAGTACCATTCTCTGTTTACATGTCTTTGACTAGTTTCAAGTCTTTTTCTGAAATATATTACTCAGTGTTAAGATCCGATTTTCACTATGCTGAGTATGCTCCTTTGCTTAATCACCGTCTATTTTTAAACAGCTCTCCTTCCCTTACTTTCTTTCTGTAACTCCCTATCTATCTATTTATCTAACTATCTGTCTAAGCATCTATCTATTTATTTACTTATATCATTATTTTCCACTTTTTCTTTTCTTCATCTATCTATCTATTTATCTATTTATATATCCATATATCTAACTATCTATCAATCTATCTGCCTATCTATCTATCTAGTTTGAAGATAAGTTGGAACACCAGTGTCGTATGAAGAGAATTTAAAGTAAGATCTTCTATCTATCTATCTATTTATCTATCAATCTATCTATCTATCTATCTATCTATCCATCTATCTATCGATCTGTCTATCTATCTCTTTCTCCCTGTTTACTCATTCTATTTTTTATGCTAAAACATATTGTCATTAAGTCCGGCTCTCAATTTCAAAAGTTTAAAATAATAAATTTTACGTTTCACTTTCTATTTTCTTGTACAATTTTGTGTTTAGTATCCTTCTTTCTTCTTAGTTTTTTTTTCTTTTTCTAAAAAGCGTTTTTCGAAGTTTTTAGGTTTTTTATATTAATATCCAATAGTACTGTTAAAAGATTATTGAGGCATATTATAATATCATCATCTCATTCAGCAATAACTTCAACAACAGGGACAGTAAAAACAGTGTCAAAACATTATCATGATTATTGGTCATAATAAAGAACAAATCGCGATCCTCATCAATATTTATAATTATCTATCTATCTATCTATCTATCTATCTATCTATCTATCTATCTATCTATCTATCTATCTATCTATCTATCTATCTATCATCATCATCATAATCATCATCGTGATCATTATCACCACCACCATCACCATTATCATTATCTTCATAATCATTGCCATCATCAGCATCGTCATCATTGTTATCATAATCATAATCACCACTATCATCTCAATTTTCATTATCATTATCAAAATCTGCAACATCATATCATCTTCACTAATTTATATATATATATCAATATCATAGCTTTCATTCTTATTCTTATTGTGGTTGTTTAGAAAGGAAAACTCCGCGCAAAGTATGTAAGCAAACAATGAGAGTGTTTAACTTCTAATCTAAATTTCCTGACAGAGATTAAAGTCAATTATTACAACAAGCTCCTCCATGTTTGTCTTTTCTTTTCACAAAATAGATTACATTATTAGGTCTTAACACAAAACAAACCTTGTTATTGTTAGATTTGCAGAGTCTGTGTTGTTAGCGAAGGGTTGAATCCTTCAAACTTGTTCAGATTCATTTCGTTTTTTTCTCCCACTCTGTTTGTTGATAATTTTAAAAGGGGCACTTCAAACGCGAACAGACAACTATCATGCAGCTGTCACGTTGAACTCATCACTCCTCATGATTCTCTCTTGGAACTCATGACCCTATGACCCTCAAAACTTATAAATCATCTTTTCATGTAAGCTTCCTATTTCTACTGTTCTTGTGAGTTTTTTAATGGGTATATGGGTTTTTTCACTTCAACTTTTTTTTAAACTTTTCATCCTCCCACGAGCGCCTTTTTTATTGTTTATTTCCCTCAGATGTCGCAATTTAATCGCCACTCACTAAATTAAGGTTTATTTCCTATGGTTCCCGATTGTCCCGCTGACAAAGTTGAACTTTGATCGATTCTCCAAATTCCACCCGTTCCTGACGCGCTGTAACAGCAAATAACCGGTTGTCCACAGTAGGTATCTGGAACAGGTCAAGCCGAGGCTAGAGAAGAGAGACACTGGCGAGGAATCAATACCGTAATCACGTAAACTGTTTGCTTCCTTCTTTGGGATTAGGTCAGCTCCGAGGTCCCCGCCAGCGCCGAGTCTGGGGCCGGTGAATGGCGCCCTGTCTCTAGGGCGATCCTGCCCTAATGCTGTTTTATTTGATGTCAATCTTGCTGACAGATAGATGCGGCGGAGAGCTAAAGCTGCTTTATAAACACAATTACTGCTTTTTTTTTTTAGGACTATCTGGCTACTTTATATTTAATACTAATTCAGTACATACCTTTGAAATACAAAAAAAAAAATATTTCAAGTATAATTTGAAATGGATTTTGATGCAGAATTAAGTTTTGGAGCGTTTCGAAGCTAACGGGTCGATACAACTTTACCGTCATACAGTATTCAGAGTGAGGTTGTCTAGTTAACTGAACATCTTTTACCGAGCTCCACACAATGTAATCACACATTAGTTAATGAAAGCATTAACGTCTATCTAGACCCAGTAATTTTTATGAAGTAGAATCCTCTACCATAGTCAAAAACAGTCATATAAGGAGTGGTAGATATCTTGCCTAAATCAAGATGCAATTCAAAATCTATATATTCCTGAAATACATAATCTAAATTTTAGATCTAAGCTTACATTACACACACACTTTTATAATAGCAATAAATTAAAAGTGTTTCTGCAATCATATATAAATAGATAAAGCTGTTTTTGCCCCCTCCCAAACTAGTTGTTTATTCTACTGTAAACACCAAGGAGGCAAGCTTATCAAAAGACAGAAAATGCAAAAATCAATAAAAGATCAACTTTTAAATCAGTTGCTACAGAAAATAAAAACTAAGAAAATTATTATCTAATTTAAAAAAAAAGTCTAGTCACTTAAAAGATGAAGTCAAATCTTTGTTCTTCTATGATTTTTTGCCACCCATTTTACTTCTGCTACGCCTCATAAAATTTGACTTTACGTTTCGACAGAGTTCTACGTTTATTATGCCGCAATTATTTTATTTTGGGCGATTCTCTTGAGTCTGCCGTATACAGGCAATCATTGAAATTTCAATATGTCCATCAAGGCCCCCACATGAAAGAATATAGATTGCCCTAACCGGTATCATATGTCATATATTGTCTCATATCAAAACCAATACGCCCTAAGCAATAGGAAGCTTGAATGTTTTTTCAAAAATGATCCTTGTGGTCAAAACAGCGTGCTCTAGAACATTTTCAAAAATACGCAGGAATTGATCTGACTATACTATTATTAAGTTCCGGTCCTCGCCCATACTGAAAAATGGCTGATTGATAACCTGGCTCCACCGACAACTCATCGTAGCATTTTGACCGTGAAAGCGCTATGGAAAAATATATGAATTTCGGGTTAGGTTTACTCTCTCATCTCAGTTCATTATATATCTTGTTTATTTTGCATGAGCAAAGGAAGATAAATGGCCCTTCCTGTTACGGCGTGTGAATCACAGATTCCCTGTAAAGTTTGGATTTGAGCTTCTCATAGTAATAAATCTTCTTTTACTTTTGTTTACGACGGAATGTAAGACGAGTGGATGAAAACACCATAAATCGTCTTCCATTCAGCTTCCAGTCGCCACTGTAAAGGCTCCTTAAGTTCGAATACACTATCTTTTCTTTTTTGCATTTTTTTTCTTAAAATCCATGCATTCCGTATCTTTTCTTTTTTGCATTTTTTTTCTTAAAATCCATGCATTCCGTAAAGTAAAAAAAAAAAAACCAACTTCCACATGGCAGGTTCGATTCTGGATAATCATTTTTGTCGTAAAGATGCGTTTTATGTATTGAATCCGGCTAGCAGTCATTTTGCACATACGAAAAAGACGTTTTAAGCCTATACTGTCATGGAATGTGTTTGACAATTATACCCGCTTAGACTTGTAACGTTAAAAAACACAGACAAATATTTTTTCTTGTCTAAGAATAGGAAGAATTGCATTATATAAAATCACAAATTAAAAAAAAAAAAGATTTGCGTAAAGGAAAATTTGATTTTTCATTTTTATTTCAATTTCTTAAGCCGACAACGTTGCGATCTAGACAAATTGTCAAGTATCCATTATCTATAATAAAAAGAATAAAACGATATCTATAAAAAAAAATTATCACAGCATTACACCCACATTTTTTAAAGCAAAACATAGGTAGGCCTAGGATTTTTTTATGTGAGAATTAACATATTAAAAAAATAGACAACAATTTGTTTTAAAATGCAATCATAATGTGAGCAAGATCTTCATTTTTTAACAAAAATTGACCTCAAGTTTTGGGAGGAGGAATTTTTTCTCCTTTTGGAAAGGTGATGGGCGCTTGGATTCTGTAGTCGAGATCGATGCTCAGGAGGAAAATCACTGGCAAGGCCGAATTTCGAGGATTTCAACAACTCATTACAAGAAAAATTGTAATGCCGATTGTTGAGTTATAGATCGTGAGGGCTGGCTGCGCTCTTCCCCTCCCCACGTCCCCACACCCTTCCATCGTGTGTAGAGTTGTTTGTACTTTTCTTTGCATGCCTATTTGAGTGTCTGTCTCTCCTTTTCTCTCTGTTTGTCAGTCCGTAGTGCAGCTGATTGATCTGTTCAAATATCCCTCTCTCTTTCTCTTTCTCTCTCTCTCTCTGTCTCTCTTTCTCTCTCTCCCTCTCTCTCTCCCCCTCTCTCTCTCTATCTATCTATATATCTTTCTCCCTTTATCTCTCTATCTATATTCATCTATCTATCTTTTTCTACCTCTGTATACCCTTCTCAGTCTTCCTCCAACTTCTTCCACCTATTCATCTTCTCCGATCTCCTCCCTTTTTATCTTCTGTTATTCTCTCATCTCTTTCATTGTGTTTAATTCTGCCTCATTGTGTCGCTTCATCTCTTATTTCTTCCTCTCTTTCGTTATTACATTTTTTAACCTTCTCTCTTTCTCTCTCTCTCTCTCTCTCTCTCTCTCTCTCTCTCTCTCTCTCTCTCTCTCTCTCTCTCTGTCTCCCTCTCATAAACATTAACACACATCGTGTACTCTCCATTTACGACTGTCTATTTGTCTGTCAGTCACCATCTCTCTCTGTCTCTGTTGTCAGTCTCTCTGACTTTCTCTCCCTCATTTTCTCCTTGTCTCTTTCTCTTTGTTCATTTCAAATCTGCGAGTAACAAAAAATATCATGATGAATCGACAAAACTTTGGGTATGATTTGTCGTTAAATCTTTTACAGAATCAGTTTTCTTTTTCTTGATTTTTGCAGCTATTCTCATTTTTGTGCGTTTTTCTTCTTCTTCTTCTTCTTCTTCTTCTTCTTATTATTATTATTATTATTATTATTATTATTATTATTATTATTATTATTATTATTATTATTATTATTATTATTATTATTATTATTATTATTATTATTATTATTATTATTATTATTATTATTATTATTATTATTATTATTATTATTATTATTATCATCATCATCATTATCATTATTATTTTGTTGTTGTTGTTGTTGTTGTTTTAAGTAGTAATAGTGGTAATAGTAGTAGTAGTAGTAGTAGTAGTAGTAGTAGTAGTAGAAGCAGCAGCAGTAGTAGTAGTAGTAGTAGTAGTAGTAGTAGTAGTAGTAGTAGTAGTAGTAGTAGTAGTAGTAGTAGTAGTAGTAGTAGTAGTAGTAGTAGTAGTAGTAGTAGTAGTAATAGTAGTAGTAGTGGTAGTGGTAGTGGTAGTGGTAGTGGTAGTGGTAGTGGTAGTGGTAGTGGTAGTAGTAGTAGTAGTAGTAGTAGTAGTAGTAGTAGTAGTAGTAGTAGTAGTAGTAGTAGTAGTAGTAGTAGTAGTAGTAGTAGTAGTAGTAGTAGTAGTAGTAGAAATAATCTTAACAACTTTTATCTCTTTCAAATATTTTCTTTTTGTTGCACCTACGAAGTTTCATAAGCTAAGGAGAAATCAAAAGGAATATACAAGAACTAAGAAATAGTCATCTTCAATTTTTAGCTTTATTTCCAGGCCTTTCCCTCCCATCATTTTTTCCTTATGAGTATAATCAACTCTCTAACCTTATTCTTTTGATCCTTATACTTTTTTTATCCATTTCTTATCTTTTTCCTGCCTTGACATATCTTTTTAAATGCATCATAGTCTAAAGTAAAATAGCGTGGAATTGATATGATTAAAATGCTTCAGATACCTTCTGAACCAAAGTGTATTGATTGGGTATACCCTTACTTGTTCGATTCCGTACAATAATACGGGAAGAGCTTTTTGTGCACTTTTCCAATCTTTTTAAAGATCTTTCTTAACGCTAATTATAAGCTATTCCTATCGACATTATGATGAGCGTTTAAAGGTTTTATCATTAGAATTGAATTTTACAAAATCAACTAACTTTTTTTATTCCAAGTTTTTGCTTTAGCAATGTTCTTCATGCGCGGGGATCACTCAAAAACTGTCGGTGTTATGATGCACCAACTTTAAATTTTACATTTTGTGTCCTAATTCGTGTGTATTTCTTTATAAAGGAAAATTATGTAAAGAATTTTGAAATATTCCCAAACATTCTCAAAATAAATTTTTTTTTTCGGTTTTTAAAAGGGATGTGGGGTATAGTTGTCAAATCTTTTGAACAAAATTATGAATATTTTGAAATATTTCTTTTTTCTCCTTTAAGTTTCAGGAATCAACATAAGTCCTCTAGATTTCTGTACTCATTAACTGAGTTTTTAATTTATGAGGAACATTTCTAAGAATTTTAGAATGGTTAATTATTTTTATTGAATATTCTAGAATGTAATATATAATTTGTTTTTTTTTTCTCAAGCGATTCATGACTCTTTTACTCATCCATGATTGCTTTAACGAAAGATTATAGATCATTAACCTTTTGAAACTGTTTTCTTTCTGGTTTCTTTTTTTTTCGATATTCTAGTGTTACAAAACTAATCTTTTATCTTTTCTTGTTGCGGAAAAATAATGCCTGTAATGTATAAACAGGTCGAGTTTTTTTCTAGATTGAGTTTAACAAATTAGAACCATGCATACCCAGTAATTGCTTATCTAAAGAGATCTCTTAGTGTACTATGCCTAATGGTTTGAAAACGTTTTTTTTTTAATCCTTTTTAAGATGCTGGTGCACAGAAATTCGATCGACAAATCTGATTCAAGGCCTTTGAGAGATAGATGTTATGTCGATTATTTTGCTGCTTGCAATGACAAGAGAGAGAATCTGGTCATTAATGATCCTTTGCAATGTATAAATTTCTTCTCTTTTTTCGTAGAGTAGACGAGATGGTTTTTGAACTTAAAATATGATTACGAAAGACACATACATTATGCATTATTCCGATGCCAGAAATCCATTTCTGCTGTCTGAAATCAGCAAATTTTCGGCTTTTAAATCTGCGCTGCACGACAATTAACAAAATTCAACTTTTTTGGAAGCCCTTTCAATCTACTGCTTTTTCGGTTTTCCATAGCTTCTCCTAGTTTAATTTTTTAGATTAAATTTTCTCTGACAAAGAAAATGTGACGTCGAAAACAAAACACAAGCTTCTAAATTATTTTTAGAAGCACATATATTGTTTATACGATATAAGCAATATTAACACACGACTTCTAGGAATGAATTTGAAAATATATCTTTTTTTTTATTTTTATTGGGTGAAAACTTAAAGAAAGCACAAAATTAGAATTCGAAAAAGTTTTTGGATATTAATTGCATCTGAGTTTATTTTTTTTTTAATTTGCAAAGTTACCAGTAGAACCAAAAAAATAGTTTGAAAAGAGCTCTCTTCTTGATCACTCTTACTTAATTGTTTTTCTTTTCTTCTTTTGTTCTCTTTATACTTGCGGTTGACAAATTATCTAAACTAGAGTTATCTTTGATAATTTATGAACTTAGGCAGATTAAAGAAATACAACCAAAATAAAATTAGATCTTAACCATCGCAATCAATAAAAGTTCAGTTTAGGCCTAGAAGTTTGGCGAATCGCTCTGCTGTTACCATTTTGGTTAGAGTTCTTCAGATTTTGCACTAGATCGTTCCGGGTCATATATATATATCATGATCTATTCACTGAAAAAGTAGCTTGAGGTTTGAATTTTCATATTTCAATTGTATTTAATTTCTGTTAGATTCATCACCAGTACAAAGATAGTTGCGATTTGCTTAAGAGTGATTCTACTTAAACCTTTTTTTTCCTCTGAAAAATCCTTACTTCCCTTAAGCGTCCTGCAGTTCTATCAATAGATTTTACTTTAATTCAGCGCCTCTTAAGTGCCTTCAAGGGGCTTCTTAGAGGTAACTTTCTATCCAAGAGTTTAAATTTGATTAACATAGGTAAATATGTATATATAGGATTGCAGCAAGATTCGCCTTTTACTAGAAATTGATATAATCTACTCCTAATCTCTAAAGTTCTCTTTTCTTTTCTTTGTCAACTATATTAATTTCTAAAAAAATCGTAAATAGACTGGTTCCACAAATTTCTCCTGTATCTCTAATTAGTTGCAGAGATATTTGCGTTTACCATTTTTCTTCGATATTTTGAGACAGCTTGATATTTAAGGGTGGATATCTTCAAGCCTGACAGGTCTAAAACTTTCATGGACATAGGTTTTCTCTCTCTTTATCTCTCTCTCTCTCTCTCTCTCTCTCTCTCTCTCTCTCTCTCTCTCTCTCTCTCTCTCTCTCTCTCTCTCTCTCTCTCTCTCTCTCTCTCTCTCTCTCTTTTAATGGCTTTGTCTGACATTCGGAGCTTTTACAAAGAAAACAAGGAGAACCAACAGGCCGGCGTTTTGTCCTGGGATCCATCAACTTGAAATAAGGCCTCTGTTCAATATGGGCGTCTGGCCTTTGCCAAGTTGTCTCCCGCTCTCATTATTTCTCTCATGTGTTCAAGCTGGAAAGGGGAAAAGAATGGACCTTTCATTGACATGACATAAAGTGGCTTTTCTTATCTTTCTTTCTTTCTTTTTTTTTTTTTTTTTTTTGTATACTTTTAGAATTCCTTTTTAACCCTTTTATTGTTTTGATTAATTTCTCTCTCTCTCTCTCTCTCTCTCTCTCTCTCTCTCTCTCTCTCTCTCTCTCTCTCTCTCTCTCTCTCTCTCTCTCTCTCTCTCTCTATCTATCTATCTATCTATCTATCTATATTTCTCTTTCTCTTTTACTGCTATTTTCTAACTGTCGTTATCTTTCAAGTATATTTTCATTAAACTCTTATTTCTTCAGCATACTTATCTTTTTGGAGTTTTTGTTTTTTATTTTTTTCTTCATTATTTATAAACACCATTTTAGTCAATTTTTAATACATTATCTTTTCAATGTTGCTTTTTTTAAACCCCTTTATAATAAATTGTTTTTTGTATTTGTTTTTTCTGTGACTCTTTTCTATACGTATTTGCTTTATTTTATTTCTGTGTATACTTCCACATTATTTTTTTTTTTTTTTTTTTTTGGGGGGGGGAGGTAGATCTTTCTATGAATAACCTTTTTCATTTATAAAATTATGTTTTTTAAATTTAATTGTTATAGTTTGTATTTCAAATGAATATACGTGAATATCCTTGTGTGGTTTGTTGTTCTTATTTTTGTGTCTGACGAAGGCGTAAAGCCGAAAGCTCGCGTGTTTTGTTTTTCGTACATTTTGGAGCTGCACTCTACTTATTTTTTTTTTGTTTTACAGTGCTTCACAACTCTTCACAAAGCTCCACTGCGACATTTATTTTAATTGACCTGACACATATAATCCATTGGAGCAGGATGAATTTTGAAATCCTTTTGTCCCTTTCAAGTTTCGTTATAGTCATGGAGGTTTTGTCACCGAGGTCAAATGGCCCCATCATTCTGTCTTTCTGTCTGTCTGTCTGTCTCTCTCTCTCTCTCTCTCTCTCTCTCTCTCTCTCTCTCTCTCTCTCTCTCTCTCTCTCTCTCTCTCTCTCTCTCTCTCTCTCCCTCTCTCTCTCTCTGTCTCTCCCTCTCTCTCTCTCTCTCTCTCTCTCTCTCTCTCTCTCTCTCTCTCTCTCTCTCTCTCTCTCTCTCTCTCTCTCTCTCTCTCTCTCTCTCTCTCTCTCTCTCTCTCTCTCTCTCTCTCTCTCTCTCTCTCTCTCTCTCTCTCTCTCTCTCTCTCTCTCTCTCTCTCTCTCTCTCTCTCTCTCTCTCTCTCTCTCTCTCTCTCTCTCTCTCTCTCTCTCTCTCTCTCTCTCTCTCTCTCTCTCTGTCTCTGTCTCTGTCTCTGTCTCTCTGTCTCTCTCTCTCTCTCTCTCTCTCTCTCTCTCTCTCTCTCTCTCTCTCTCTCTCTCAATTTGTTCATGTTGATCTGCTTTAACTTCTTTCTTTCGTTATAAAATTATGTTATTCTTCTTATTCAGCCCTTATTCTGAAGGTGATACCAACGTAACAAATATGTTCGAATTGCACTTAAACTATCACAAATAACGTCGTATTATTTGTTTCATTTAACTTTTTTTCCCCAAAGGTTTATGGTTTCTCTTATAATTGCTTTGTCTAGTATTCTGTTCCATCCCTGTAAAAGTAATTGAAAACAATCGAGTTTCTATGATGATCGTTATCTCGATTATTCTAATAGCATGCAGTATATGTCATGCCTCTTATAATTATGATTTTTTGGTATTTAGTTTTGTAACTCTCTTGGTGCGCAAACCTAAAAGAAAGATTTTTGTAAGTAAAAACACGAAATTTTACATGTTTAGCGTTATTTTTAAACGAAGGAAAATATTTAGGCATTTAGGAAAGTTTTCATAATTTAAATACAGTAGATCTTTTATAATACAAGGGGTGCCAAAGAAAGGGGGTTAACAAAAGTGTGTGCGAAAAAAAAAAAGGGGGGGGGGGGATGGGGGGTGCTGTCGGTGTACCAATCGTACTATGAAAAGCTGCGATAATGGAAGTTTTGGGTTTTAATTTTTAATTTTCAGAGCTTGATTGTATTTTTTCTTCTATTTATTTTGTTTAAACTTGTTATTTGCTGTTTTAACAAAATACATAAAATATTAGCGGAAGCCATCAAAATTTTCCTGTTACCGATTGAAAACTATCAGCATCTCGGAGACCGCTCATCGCGTGAATTCTAAAAGTAAAATTATGAGCTGCTAAGCTTCTAGTCAGGAGGACCTGGTATTGTTAATCTATGTTAGATTATTCTTCATGCTATTGGACAAAAATAAGAAATCCGTGCTGAGGAAAAGAAGTTTTCCTTTTTCAGGGCAACTCAAGCAATTTCAGTATCTTTTAAACTTGTGCACAAATAATTTGTATTGAATTATTATACTTTGGCCAATAGTCTCTGAAAAGGTTGTTGCTCATCTATATCAGTTAATCATTATTAAAATCTAAAAACAGTAATTTATTATTCTTTTGTACTTTGATTTCAGGCAAAGTGTTAGTGATGTTCATAGGATTTGTATAGTAGATATAGTAATACAACTTACAAAGACTTACACTCGAAGATGTAACGAGGATATCTGATGGGAAACAGGGAAACCATATTTTAGATCCCTCTCTTGGAATAATTGATGTTTCCGGTATTTAAAACGTACTTTTATGAAAATTGTTCGCATTCTCTGCGAATTTTCTTATTCTATAAAAATATGTGCCGCAGGCTGGGATATTAGTTTTATTCTTAATGATACAAGCCGTTTGCAGCTTCTCTAGTTTCGGGTTGTCGCTGTTTTACCTCCATAAATAGATTTTTTTCTGAAATATTGAAGGTGATTAAATTGTATGTTTTCCACGCTAGTTAAAGATCATGGAGCTGTATCCTGTTCTAGTTTACTAATCCTGAAGATAATGTTTATCTCAGCTTAACTCTGTTGTGTGGCGGAACCATCATACCATAAAGCATTATCCTTTCTAGGAGTTGACAGATTTACCTGGCAAGTACCAAGACTCACAGCAATCAGTAATAAATGTGTATTTGGAAATATTTGTTTTTAAAACAAAAGCGATTCAACGATATTCAATCCTTAGACAAGTCTACGGTTGTATTAATTTTATTCACGTATCTAATAAGTCGAAAAGACCAAAAGCTCAAGTGTTTTTCAACATTAGGAAGTTTAAAAATTATTTAATATGTTCTAAAAATATTCACTGCATTGGTTTTGTTATTTTTTTAAAAAAATATGTGTGCTTTTGTTTATAAACGTTTTCTTCATATTTAAGAGAATACTGTTTTCGCTCTCCACTAATGAACATGCCTTGAGAAACAAGTTTAAAGGCTCATGCCTAAAATAATGTTGACTTGATTTATCTAAGATAGGCTTAGTTAACATTTCAGATCACTAATCTTTTCTCAGGATATCAAAATTTAAAATTAAAATTAAACAATATAAACAATATTACTAAAGAGAAATTATAATTTAAGTTTAAATAATTCATATTCGTGTCAGATTTGCTTTTATAATATCTCCATATTTCAAACATCATAGCATGAAAATAACCCTGATGGTGTTTGAAGCTTTGACATTGCCTTTTTTTTTCCACTTTCATCTTTATTTGAGGGGATGGTTGAATCGGATCCAGGAGCAGCACTTTGTTTTCTTCGTCTTTCAGAAACAATACGAATGATTTTTTAATGCTACATCTCGTGTGGCCAAACAGAAAATTTGAAGTAGAGGTTTTGCTTCTTAGAAAATTGTTTGAAAACCAAGTCGTTTCATTCCTGCGACGATTCTTGTGATTGTTACATTTTACCCTTTGCGAATATACGTATGGCGACGGGGTCTAGAGGTAGACACTCTGGTTTCGAATTTGGGGTTATGGAATTGTAAAATCTTGAAGTGGCAAAATGTGACGTTGGGACATTATCTGAGAAAAATTGACAGTCGTACACATTTTTTACGCACCTCATGGGTGACTAAAATGATCGTCAGATTGGAAACAGTATCTGATCTTTTCATCGGGCTGGAAAGACTCGACGTTTCGAAAAGCTGCTGCTCTTTGACTTGAGAAGTTCAGATTGACCAGTGATGGTCTGTCTTGGATCCTGGAGGAAACTCATGCAATTGATTCAGACAAATAGAAACAATCTTATTTCGTTGTTGTTGTTTTTTCGGTTTATTGTTTGAGTGAGCAATAATTATTGTTCCACTTTAAATATTGTAGATTTATCTAAAAAGTTTAATATGTTTTCGTTTTTTGTTTTGTTTTGTATTATTTTATTTTGTGTGTGCGAGGTATTTCAGAAAGCTTGCTCAGTTTAGTTTTTCATCCACCTTTAGTTGGCTTGGTTCATAATGCGTTTCTAGTATTGTTCTTAAATGACCATTTCAAGAGATAGGAGTGTCTCATCAGAATAAGGAAAAATATAATATTTCTCCCCAAGTTTTTGTTGGAGAAGAGCAGTGTGCATTGAGCTGTTGTCAACACTTTGATGTTCTTGTTTCCTTCTCACTTAGAATAAATCGATATCTGTCACAGCTCACAGAATTGATTTGTCTTTTTTTTAAGTGCTATGGACCTTGGATTTTTTGTTTTCTTTTTTTTTTTTTTTTGTCTATTGACTTTAAAGAAAAATGTCTATTTTAAAAAATGCAAAAAGGGGGATAAAGTGACTTTGACATTTTGATTTTTCGAAGCCTGAATTTACACATTGTATTCAAATAGGCTGACAAGGTTTTCTAGCAAAAATGAGGTGGCAAAGATAGCCCAGGGTTGGGGAGGGTTCCGCATCATATCGGAAAATAGAGAATTCAGCCATGCATTGTGAATCACACAGAGCTTTTCCCTTTAAATTAAAGGAGACAGATTGACTGAAGTTATTTCCATTATAAAAGATAGTATAAATGAGAGTTAATGAATTGTTATGGACTGCATTGCCAAAACAAACATTACACGAGCCTTTCAATCAGCGATTTTCAGGCCGGCGGCTGCAATTAACCAGATGGCTATTGGCCATCCCCTTTCAAACTACCATACATTGGGGAAAAAAGGCATGGACCTATTCCAATAAAGGTAGCTCATCCTTAATCCTATTACTTGTTTAACCGCAGCCAAAACATCGGTTTGGTTGGGGGGGAGGGGGGGGGGTGTTGCTGATGTAGTCATCAAAGACCCTCTATTTTTTTTTTTTTTAAACTACAGTCATTTTTTGTGAAATAATGGGGAGCGAAAGCCATTGATATCGAATCCTGTGTGACCGAAGCTTGGGGCCTCATTCATTGTTTCCCGCAGATGGCGGAAAATTGCATTTCCTTGTGGCTCTGACCAGTCCAGGTTGTAGCGAAAGCCTGGCATTGCTGGTACAACCACTGGGTTTTACCCTGGCGGAATAGCCCGATCAAGCGCAATTATTGTCTCGGCTGGTCTGGCGTGTTTTAATGATAATAGATGAACTGTGTGTATGTCTCTCTCTGTCTGTCTGTCTGTCTGTCTCTCTCTCTCTCTCTCTCTCTCTCTCTCTCTCTCTCTCTCACTCTCGCTCTCTCACTCTCTCTCTCTCTATCTCTCTCTCTTTCTCTCTCCCTTGCTCTCTCTCTCTCTCGCTCTCTCACTTTCTCTTTCTCATTCTTTCTCTATCTCAATTTCTCTCACCTTTATCATTAATCTAGTCATATATTTCTCTGCCTGTCTATGAATCTATTTATCTATTAATCAATATATCTATCCTTCTATTTTTTCCCTCTATCTATAATTATTTCCATTGATTTTGGTATCATATTAGACATATTCTAATTTATACAATTATCTATAACATATGGTTTTTATTTTTTTTAAAATCGATACCCACTAATAATATTTAAGGCCATGGTTTGAATCTGGTTTTATCGCTCTCGTCATATGGTTCATGTTATCTATCTATCTACCTATCTGTTGTTATCGATCTAATTTTTTTTTTTTGATTCCCTGTTTGGGACACTTTCCTTTTTCAATCTATATTTCTGTCTATCCATTAATCGATCGGACAGTCTGCTTTAAAATCCATTTACTCATATTTCTATTTCTATCGATCTATTTGCGGTCCATTTCCATCTGTCTTTCTTTCCTTCTTTTTCTTTTTTTTTTTTTTTGCTCTCTATCTTCCTCTCATTCTCCCAATTTTTCGTATGTATACATTGTATAATTGGTTCTTGCGGTTTGGTGACGATTATTTTTTCCTTTACGCTTTGCTCTTATGTTTTTGTCCTCCATATTTTCCTATTCCATATTTGTCCGTATTTTGTTTAAATCAATTACAATTTTTACTTCTGTATCTACTTTTACTGTATCCTTCCTTTGATTGTATGCTCTAAAGAACTGTAGATAACGTTTATCTTTTTTTTTCTCTCGTAATTTTAGATTCAGAACATTTAATTGGTTTAAATCAATGCAGTAGAGATATGCCAGACTGCTGACATTAAAGCCATATGTGCTAGCTTTGCTATGAATAACGATGCTCTTTGTTTTCTTTTTTTTTAATCTCGACGTTGACTTTTTTTGTTTCTTTGTTTCTTTGTTTCTTTAATTATTTGTTTATTTTTATCCGTCTCTCTCTCTCTCTCTCTCTCTCTCTCTCTCTCTCTCTCTCTCTCTCTCTCTCTCTCTCTCTCTCTCTCTCTCTCTCTCTCTCTCTCTCTCTCTCTCTCTCTCTTCTAAATTCGATCACGTACAGAACTTTGAGAGACGCTAAGGAGATGACAAAATTGAAATTACTGCTCTTTTTCTCTTTCTCTCTCCTTTCTTTTTTCTTGTTTTTGTTTTTGCTGATTTGTTTCTTTTTAATATACATATACACGTAATATAATTTTTCTCAGGTATTACCCTTAAACAGAATGTAGACAATAATTAGCGGAGGCAACATTTCAGATAAGTCCAAATTTGTTTCTTGAGAAATACGCTCCAGTGTTAAACAGTGTACAACATTCAGCGATTATATCATCATCATCGTATGGTCACACGTGGACACAGTTTGATTTATAATTTCTGGCCAATCTCCTGGTCTCCAAAAATTGAAAGCCTTAAATTTGAATGATAGGCCTAAACGTTTGCAGTGAGTTTTTTTTTTTCAAAGTTGCATGTCCACAAAATATGCGTGCCTCGAAAAAGAAAAACAAGATAAAATTTGTTTTTATCAATTTTTCACAAGATAGTACAATGATTGGGACAATGGATTTGTTATGCAATCAGGATATTTTTTTGTTTCTAAATTTTTTTTTTTTAGATACTTTTGTCTATTCACAGGATTAGCATAATGACGAGGCAATTCTGGGTAGCAATGCAAAATGGATGACGTCAGAACGGAAGTGGTCAGCGAAAAGACATACTCTGATGATGATATCAGCGAAGCTTTTTCCGAGTATCAAGGTGCTATTCTCTGGCCTCGGAGGTGAGGCTAGACACCATTTAGTGCGATTTTTTTTCATCAGGATTCTGCTTTCCCACTACAATGTCTATATCGGGCATCAAACCACCATCCTTTCTCTCTAAGTGCTATTTTCAACGAGAAATTATTCTTTTAAAACTAATGAATGTACCTAAAAGCATCAAATGTTTTGTTTTTGTTTTTTTTTTTCTTGTCTTTTTTTTTTGCAGGAAGGGAGGTACCTGGTATGAACCACTTTTTATTTAACAATAGCTTGGACTTTGGCCCAAGTATGATCACATACCTGCAGTCAAATTACACATAAATCATTTGAATGTGTACACACATGATTTATACGCACAAAAAAATACTAAAGTGATTCATGTTATAAGACGATAGTCCTTATATATAGCTTACAATAGATGTTTTTGAAACTCAGATTTCAAACTCCAAAATAAGTGGTTTAGTATTGAATAAAAGCCTTTTTTTTAGTTTATAAATATTTTTGCTTTCTTGACTGCCCTCAAAAGCGCATTCAAATTGTAAAGTCCGTGTGTCTTATTCAGCCACACAGATAGAGTTTATACAATTCGAAACAGATTATCACATAGATGTTGGATTGCATCTCAAAATAATAATTAAAATGTTGCGTAAAGTAAAAATAAAACAAGGCAAAGAATCCCAGATAGTGTATTGGAACGTTAATTCTGAACTCATTCTATTACTATTATCGGTAAATGCGCTTCAAAATGCTCACTATACAATCACAATATTATTATTACAGTCAAACCCTACCCAGACTTCCAAACCTAGTATCTACTTAGCTCAGAAGGACGTTAAATCTGGAAAAAATTATGAGGAGATTAAGAGACGTATTCTGCTAAGGAAGAATGAAAAAGTGACACTGTGAGAAAGCATAATTATGTCAATGTGGACGGAAACACGAGAGGAGAAAACAATATGATTAACAAAGCAGAAATGAGCGACTATGAATGAAATATAGAGGAGAAGAAAAATAACTGCTAGTCTAGAGAAAGGTCAGAAAGAGAGAGAGAGAGAGAGAGAGAGAGAGAGAGAGAGAGAGAGAGAGAGAGAGAGAGAGAGAGAGAGACTCACACACAGACAGACAGAGAAAGAGAAGGGGAATGAAATAAAACAAGAGAAAGGATAATGAACCTTGAAGGTCCTCATCATTTTAAGAAAAGATTTCGGTCTTCAACTTTCAATCCCTTCAAAGAAGGAGCTAGCAGTTAATTAGCGAATGAGGAAGACATGAAACTGTTGCTATTTTATAATTACATGAATAAAATTGAAAGATCGATTCTCATCCACACAAACACAGACACACGCACACTCGCATAAAAAAGTTTAATCAAAATATTAATTTGTGAGTTTCATTAGCCCCCTTCGATTACTGATAATTATTGTAGAAGTAGTTAATTCGATCCAAGCGCCATGTTACTAGTCATTATTATAGCAGTTGTCTTTAAGAAATGAGTTTAAAAAATGTTCTGAGACTGTCTTATAATGGCTGGTAAAAGAACAGGATCACATCTTCTCTCAAAAAAGAGCCACTCTGATAATATAATTTTAAACTAAATCGGGTTTAACATAATCTAAAGACGGGATTCACGGAATATGAAAAAAAAAATTGGAAATTAAAAACCTCAAATTCTTCCGCCCTGTGTGAGCATTTAATGTTAAAACAAAAAAAATATTTGAGGCATAAGCGCCTACTGACTGAGACATATAGGTTAATGTTATCCCTCTTACCTTCTGTTGATCCAATTGAATACCGATGACTAACTATGCTCTTACCTATACCGTCAGACCATGGGAGCTCTAACATCAATATTGTTGTTAATTGTTCCTCCATACAACAGGTCTCTTTTGTATCGAATCTGCTTTCTGTCAATGGTGCCATTGTTCATCATTTTCCTGGTTGGCTTCTCTTCTCCATTTTGGATGCGGAAACATCAGGTAATGAATCAGTGATCAGTACTTTCACGAAGGGAACAAAAATTTGTGCAAAGTTCAATTAGTTCTTTCTTGTCTATGGCGATTTATCACAGTGGAATTTGTAAATCTCTCGCATAATTACAAAACATTCTGTTTTGACATTAAATATGTGTCCATTTTTTTCCACATTATTTTATTGGCAATAGAAAACGATGTCATAAAAATGTTGAAAAATAAATTGCACAGGTAGAAGTTTTATTCAACCCTAATCTCATTAAATTTTTTTTTTTTTTTTGCACTCTCGTTGAATTTATCATGTTTATTTTAAGCGTAGTAATTATTCCACTAATTCTCATTTGCAGGTGGATAAGTACCGAGGGCACTACCAAGTGATGAAGGTGGACGTCACGATAGGGTTGTGGCGAGTGTGCGAGGGGA
>JAWDGP010005301.1:1552500-1555000 GCA_033675545.1 Elysia crispata | reverse complement strand
TCACCATCATCAACGTGTCACGCAATGGAGAGGGCGCTGTGCATTGGGCATTCCCAGTAACAGCTGGCACTGTGACAGGCATCATTGTGTGCGGTATCTTGATGGCCATAGCAAACCCCATAAACGCTGTAAGTCTTCTGAGTTCTGACAGCTCTTAAGCATTTTGAGGGAGTTGCAACAAAAGCTACTTTTGCAAGTATTCAGTTGCATGAGCTCCCTTTATTTCAAAATCATCGAATGAATATGTGATACGGCGTTCTTGTAACAAAAAATGTTGATTTTACATTAACTGTTTTGTTGTTGTTTTTTTTCAATAACAAATATTGATTTTTATCAAGATTTTACTGTTGCTTCATCAAAACTAAATTTACGTAAAACTTTTTTGTTTAAGGAGTTGGAGATACAAATACGTATAGAATTAGTGAAATCTAAGTTTAGATAATTTTCAAGATGATATTTCAAGTGATTAAATTGTGACTATTTTTTTTTAACCGTGCAATTATAAGTAGTGCTAGAAATGGTGTAAAGAGATAGTATACTTTTATCGTATTTCAAATAATTAAATTTAAATTGATGATTTTATTTTTGAAACATTATAGCACTGAAAATTATAACAGATATTGCACCTTTTTTATCCTAACGTAAAGTCCACCCCAAGCTACCCAGGTCAGGTGATGAGCTTGTCTCGCCAGAACTCGCTCCACATACGTGAACCAAATGCGCAGGACAGGTTGGTTAGCCTGAACGAATCACAGACATCATCCCAACAGCCTTCTAGTGGTGCTGCCGGTGGGTCAGGGGCCAGCACTCAGTATGGTGTTACCACAATGAACTCTGACACGCCTCAGTGTCGGCCAAAGCGCCCCACCCTCCCAGGTTTTTCTCCGTTCATGCCTCGAAGCGATTCGTGCTTGAGCTCCCATGTCTCATCACCTGACCTATACACCAGTGCGTCAACAGGAACTGACACATACTTGGGAACGGACAGAGATAGCACCGAAGGGCACCAAAGTACCCATGTGATGGTTGAGACACACGATATTGGATCAGGTGGAGACGATGATTGTGATAGCAAAAGAAGCACTCGGAGTAAACAGTCTTCTTCGGCACTTCGGCGCATGCAAACCGCCTCCCAGAGACGTTCTTGGCATTTTGATGACCGAACAGACGCTTCCGACGCAAATGACTTTGCAGATGTTACGATTAATGCTCGCTTCCCGACATCTCAAAGGCAGCAAAAGAAACCACCTGTCCCACCACGTCGAGACAAACAAGGTAGCTTGTCTGGAATTCCCGTTCCGCCTGATGGTGCTGGTTCTAAAAATCTCTTGGAATTAAACGACGCCAGTTCGACAGGTTTTGTAACAATAAATTCTGAAAGTGGTCTTTCGCGCCATGATGTTGCTCAGGATCAAACTAAAAAGCGGAACACAAATCCATTTCTTGATGATTGTACAGCCAAGTCCTCACCAGGAGTGCCTCCACCTCCCCCTCCTCCTCCCCCTTCTGTTGCTCAGACCTCGTTAAAGCCTGCTGGTGATGTCCGTCATGTAGGCGATCATAGTAATGAGTCTTGGGACAACCAGCCCTGGCCAGACCCTCCGCCACCTCCTCCCCTTCCAGAGTCGCCTACGGCTGGCGATGTGGAGGGAGAACAAAATTCAGCTGCATCAAAATTTAATAACGTCCCAGAGAGTTTGCAATATTTGCCCAACAGTAGTCTTTCTCGACGAACCGAAAAAAATCATGATAGCCAAAGGGGAAACTATCAAATCCAAGAGCAAAGATCAACAAAGATGGAGGTGCCGTTGCCTGGCAATACAACTGCTGCAGGACAGCATGATAATACGAGACGTATCGCGACGCCTTCTTCCAAGCAATTCTCAGAAAACCGACAGTCCAGTATCAAAGCCAAAGGAAAAGCTCCGCCTGTACCGTTTCAACGAGAGTATGATAATCCTCTTTTCAACAATCAGTCAATGGATGAGAGACGCGCTCAGGCATACGAAGATGGTTTCACACCGCCAATGGGTCGCCACACAGCCGCGACATCTTTTATAAACCCACCTGTTCATCCTTCAACCCTGGCATCAAACCCTCCACCTTACCACTCAGTAGTGAATACGTTGGAATCAGAGCCTTCTCCCTACCGCCGCCACAGTGCTCATTATGGTTATTCTCATCCATCCGAACAGGCAAGGTCAAGTTCACCACCGAAGTATGCCAGACCAAGGCAAACAAATGGAGATTTTTCAGATCACCAAAACCACCAATCTCGAGGTGGTAACATCAATAGTACCACTAATAAATCTCGACCTAGGCAAGTCAAACGTGAGCATCAACAAAGACGAAACAACAGCAATCCTTCAGAGAACCATAATCCTCAGCAACAGAGAGATCCCTATTACGGCTCCAGTCCGGATCTCATGGCCCGGTCTCCGCGTGTGACCAGGAAGAGGTTAGATGCCACAGGTGGTGGAGATGGAAACAGCCCGCGCCG
>JAWDGP010005301.1:1535000-1547500 GCA_033675545.1 Elysia crispata | reverse complement strand
CTCAAATTCACTTATCTCTTTGCTTACTGTTTCATTTTAATTCAGTTTTGCTATGTATATTGTTACAGCTATAAGATTTAACAATAACCTAATAAGATTATTACTTTCGTTGTTGTTGTTGTTGTTGTTGTTGTTTTTGATAGTTTACTCAGAGAACAGCACCAAATAACATTTCCTCAACAGGCTATCAAAATGTTCACTATCCGTGACAGGAGTGAGAAAACGAAAGTTGGGACCAAAATGGAAACGAAAGGTGTCGGTTGATATTGATATTTTGCTTCCTGAAGTCTACACTTTGCCGGATTCTGCACTAGGTCTTCAGGTTAATTTTTTTTTTTTTTTTTTTACATATAAACCAACATTCCTGACATTCCAGAATTCAGAACATTCAGTAGATCAGAGAATTCCATGCAATACGCAATCCTACGTATCTAGGGCTGTGAAAAATCTATTCCCATGGTAATGATTGTAACTGTAGTGTTATTGTTAGGTCCGATCAACCTATTACAAAAAAAAAAGTATAACAATCATTCTGAGCTAGATGTAGATAGATCTCGATCGAAACTTTTTCTTAAATTTTTTCAAAAGATAGCTATTTTAATAGTGTTTGATTTTAAATTATAAATTGTGGAAACAAAGCACTACTATTACTAAATCTGAACATGAAGAATTTGTCTACAGATGAATTTAAAACTTTATCTTATATAAGGCCAAGGCCTAATGACTATATGAATGTTAAGGAGACCGTCCAAAAATAATTTGGTTTTGTAAAACTTTTCATGGTGACTGATTCATTTGTAGAATTGTACACACCATTGAGACAGGAGTGAGAAAACGAAAGTTGGGACCAAAATGGAAACGAAAGGTGTCGGTTGATATTGATATTTTGCTTCCTGAAGTCTACACTTTGCCTGATTCTGCACTAGGTCTTCAGGTTAATTTTTTTTTTTTTTTTTTTTTTTACATATAAACCAACATTCCTGACATTCCAGAATTCAGAACATTCAGTAGATCAGAGAATTCCATGCAATACGCAATCCTACGTATCTAGGGCTGTGAAAAATCTATTCCCATGGTAATGATTGTAACTGTAGTGTTATTGTTAGGTCCGATCAACCTATTACAAAAAAAAAAGTATAACAATCATTCTGAGCTAGATGTAGATAGATCTCGATCGAAACTTTTTCTTAAATTTTTTCAAAAGATAGCTATTTTAATAGTGTTTGATTTTAAATTATAAATTGTGGAAACAAAGCACTACTATTACTAAATCTGAACATGAAGAATTTGTCTACAGATGAATTTAAAACTTTATCTTATATAAGGCCAAGGCCTAATGACTATATGAATGTTAAGGAGACCGTCCAAAAATAATTTGGTTTTGTAAAACTTTTCATGGTGACTGATTCATTTGTAGAATTGTACACACCATTGAGACAGGAGTGAGAAAACGAAAGTTGGGACCAAAATGGAAACGAAAGGTGTCGGTTGATATTGATATTTTGCTTCCTGAAGTCTACACTTTGCCTGATTCTGCACTAGGTCTTCAGGTTAATTTTTTTTTTTTTTTTTTTTTTTTACATATAAACCAACATTCCTGACATTCCAGAATTCAGAACATTCAGTAGATCAGAGAATTCCATGCAATACGCAATCCTACGTATCTAGGGCTGTGAAAAATCTATTCCCATGGTAATGATTGTAACTGTAGTGTTATTGTTAGGTCCGATCAACCTATTACAAAAAAAAAAGTATAACAATCATTCTGAGCTAGATGTAGATAGATCTCGATCGAAACTTTTTCTTAAATTTTTTCAAAAGATAGCTATTTTAATAGTGTTTGATTTTAAATTATAAATTGTGGAAACAAAGCACTACTAAATCTGAACATGAAGAATTTGTAGATGAATTTAAAACTTTATCTTATATAAGGCCAAGGCCTAATGACTATATGAATGTTAAGGACCGTCCAAAAATAATTTGGTTTTGTAAAACTTTTCATGGTGACTGATTCATTTGTAGAATTGTACACACCATTGAGACATCTTGATATATGATGATGCACCCTTGCAAACAAAATTGATTGTATCCTTGATTTTTATTTACAAATTTACAAAAAAGGAAAGGGGTATAGAAAAATCATCACTCATCTTTCAATACGACCTCTAGCAGAGTAGCTGATAGTGAACTTTGATTATACTGTCAGTGAGGTATAAATGTGTCATTTGTGGGCAGGCAGCTCTGAGGGAACGAGTTTCTCCTTGTAGCTTAATTGATGTGTCACACTTTTTTCCTCATTTTCATGTAGGCAGATGGACAAGTATAGTAAGATACGAAAAGAAATCAAAAAGTTTGTTTTCATCTCTTTTATTTTTATACATTTTATATAATATAGAAATTTTTCAGTGCTGAGGTATAAAACTGTAAAAAAAAAAATTAACCGCCACCTTTAGGTGCTTCATTGTTTTGTCTATTTTTAAATGCTATACTTTGCTTGATTTATGTCATATAGATTGGTAGAGGAGCAACTTCAGCTGTGAAATCTGCAGATCTCTTTAGCTGTTAAATCAAATCAATTGTTGTTGTTGGATAAGTTATCAATTTGGATTCAGATATGGAGGCACAATTTCAAAGAGCACCAGCATCAGAAGTCATAAACCATGAGTCCCAAATTATGGGTATGCATGGAATTCCAGGTGGTGATAACAGAAGTGAAAGTGGGAGCAGTGTTGATGCCACATGGATTGCAAATGAACATGTTACAAGTCTTGCCTCCATTTTAGAACCTTTAAATGAAATCAGAGTGAGTCAGCACCTTGATTTTATTGAAGGTAAGTATATCTGCTTAATAAAAGATTTAATCTGTCAGTAGTTCATAAAGAAAGGGAAATTCTTTTGAAAACAGTAGATATTGGGAAAATGAGATTTAATTTTTTTTTTTTTCCTTTATTGAAAAATTGTAACAATCATGTCAATCTTTATGGGGGGGGTTTTGCACTCTATTTATTTCAATTTTTTCCTACTTACACAATGAAAGATGAAGCAAAATGTGTCCCAAATTTATTTCTGATTCAGTGAATTGTGGAGGGGGAGGTTGATGGGAGACTTCTTTTTGTACTGCAAGTGTAAAAATAAAAGGGCACAAAGGATTGCCTTGAATATTTGAAAAGTTTTTTAAAAGTAATCAAAAACTGGTTAATTTTTTTTTTTTTTAATGATTTTTAGGAATTGTTTGAATTTCATTTATTATCAGGTTCATAAAACTCAATTATGAGCTCAATAATTGTGATAGTTTGAAATTTATAGAGACTCCAAGTAAGTACTTAATCATTCTTTTATTTTATTGTGATGTATTAAAATAAAAAAAGCCAATTTCTTGACATGCTTGCTGTAAACTAATCCGTCTACTACCTTTTCAAGTGTGTCTCTGCTGGGAGAGAAGCAACAGATACAGTCTTTATAACCAGCAAGATGATCAAATTTTGTACACTTATGAAGGTTTGTGCAAATGTTTAGACTTGTGTGGAGCTTAAGTAGGTGCGAAAAAAACATCTTTTTAAGTTGGGTTTTTTTTTTTTTGTAGAATGATAATAAAATGATCCGAGACAAAATATGTTGTACTTTTTCGCAACTGATACTACTATCCGAATTTAAATCTGAAATGCTAGTGTTTTGTGAGCTTGATTATCAGTATTGAACATGCAATATAATTAAGAAACAAAAAAGTTGTTATGTTGTCTGGTAACTTTTAAAGATGAGTTTATGTGAAACATTTATTCGAAGTTCTCTATATTTAGATTCCTTCCTACTCAGGATCCAAAGTTTCCCAAGTTATTGTTTTTTGTTATTGAATATTAAATTGAATATGAAAGCATAGAGTGGTGATACCTCTATATAGAATGCTTAATTTGAAATCTGCTTTACTCTAGCCCTCTGGACTTGTTAAAGAATGGAGTTATTTTGTCGAATTTGAAATTAAAGATAGCATTTGCTTATCAAATTAGTGGCGATGATCATTCACAAAGGGAATACATATCAATATGTATGATTTTAAAGATCCTTTCAACAACACTAATTGTATTTATATCAGAAATTAAAGGAGCGGTTCTTTATTACCTTTGAAAAAAAAAAGCTTTGATTGTTTTCTCAAGCAAAAAGTTTGGGGCTATTTGCAACACTCTTTGATTAAGGAATAATGAGATATATCTAGGAAAAAAGATGGCCCAGGCTAAGCACTGAACTGTATCATGATCCTTATTTTTAAGATTTTCTCAAACTATATTTTATTAATGCTTTAGTTTTGTCATAATTTGTACAATTATAATCATTTTGAAAAAGTCCAGAGAAGTAAAACACATTCAACTAAGTTTTTTTTTAATTATTTCAATAGCCATAAAATTTAAACAGTTTGATAAAACTATTTAGAACAAAATTAGCCTTACATCTTGAAAATGTTCGGAAGCAAGTTTTAATTACTGGAATCTAATGAGAAATTTGTGATGAACACTGAAAATATGGTAAACCTTAACACAATTTAGATAAAGTTACCATGGAAAAGATGCAAATTTATCAGAACACACAGAAGACCACACACTTAATGTACCCTGACACATGGATCTTTCTCTGTGAAACTTACCATTTCTCATACTTAAAGGTCAATCAAAAGAAAGAAGCTTTAAAAAACCCTTTATTTATTGGTCACTGCTGCTGACTGAATCATAAACTGCCCTACAATGATAATCAATCTGTTTGTTAAGGTTGATTTGAAGTCAGGTAAGGTCAGACTGTGTACAAGACTGAAACTCTGAAGTATTAGATAACACATATTTCAGATGTCAGGAAATTATTTCACCTTTCAAAGCTAGTTATCTTCTTTGGGAAGGACAATGTACATTCAGATATTCTTTTGACCGTTCAGTCGGTAGATGAATATTGAAAATGCTTAAACTAAGTCATAAAATGCAAAAACCAATTTGGGCTAAACGCTCAAATACATGAACTATAATATGTATTTGGATCTCAAGTGTGCTTGGCAGTAAATGCTGGCCTTTTTTATCAATCATTAACAATAAGATCATTGGCAGTGAGTCTCTACTGTAATTTGGAAGCCAGCTATTGATGGACAACATTTCTTGTTTTCTTTTTCTTCCTATTTAGAGTCTTAATTGTATACCTCATGATAAAAGTAAAAAAGTTAAGATATTGAATTTCCATCTGTTGTAATTGTACTAACAGCATAAAACTTGCGCCCAAGCATGAGTATGTTTATCATTTTTTATTGATCAGTTTGCTTACTAAAAGCAAATTTTGAGATATATTTTTGTCACTTGTTTTAATATTAGGCCTATCATCCACTAAGCAATAGTTGCCAATAAACCCTTCTAAAATAAATCTTTTGATGCATGTTATAGAAATAGGCCACACTTTTACCAAAGATGGTAAAGCTATGTTGAGTTTTATAAATGTCATCTTTGAGGAGAATAAAAAAGGATGATTACCTCCTTAAATGGATATAGAAGAAGATAAAAGACATGGAATAAGCGAATAAAAATGGCATCTAGGCTCACTGTCCATAACCTTAAACTTCATTGATTACTTTTTTGTAAAACAGTAAAATTTCCAGAGCATAAGTCACATTGAATTTGCTGTTTTAATACTATTGGATACCAATGCTGAGCCTGAACTAAGTCTACATTTCAGGATTGAGGAAATTATTATGGTGTAGGCTAATTCAATTAATTAAAATATGGAAATATCTCACTTTGGTAAAGATATATTTTTTTTTGCTTTCATAATTACATGTGCTCAGCTGCACGATGTTATGCGAGGCAATGCTATGGATCTTTGAGAGAATTTACCCTCATAACAACTGACAATGATGACAACCGCTTGCTCTACCTTCAAAGGCCAGCACGTTGCTCTTCTAGATGTTTCTATGCTTGTTGCTGTCTTCAAGAGATGAACATTATAATACCTCCAAAGGATACTCTTGGTGTCATGAAAGAAAAGTATGTGCATACCATGTTTAACTTGACATGTCTTAGTATGATCATCATCTTCCTTGTATTTCGTTTTTTTAATGTCCGTTTGGATGCCTTTCGTTGCACACAGTTGCTATTATGGTTGCAGATATATGAAAATATTTTCAGGTACATGTTGGTTCATTGAAAAAACCTGACAGGATTCATGCGTAGTTTATCAAGCATATAATGTTAAATGTCTCTTCTGGGTTTTTTTTTTTTGCATGAGTTATCTGGAACAGTGATAGGTATTTTATCCAATAGGCCTAGTCATTCACAATTCATCTTAATGTTATGTTAGAAATGTTAATGTTAGAAATGTTAATTAGAAAAATTATTAGTCTTTTACACACCCTACTTTCCTAGTTTCTATTCAACATTGCTTTTTATAGAAATCCTTTACATCAACATCTTAAGGAATGGGCTTGAAAAAAAATAGTGGTTGATAAAAGAATTAAGCAATGCACATTTTTTTTATATTAATGTTTATCTTCATTCAAAAAAAAATAAAAACAACCTTATTTATCCATATACCCACAAGGATCAATTAAAGGAGAGAAAAAGGAGAAAGCATTAAAACATTATAAGGAATGAAACAGCTTTTATATTTTAGTTTTCTCTGATTTGCAGATGGTCATGTTGCATCCCTCAATATGAACTTGCAGAGTCCAAAGGACACTTGAAGTTTCTAATTCAGGGCGATTGTAGTCATTTTCGGATGTGTAATAGTATCAATTTCACAGTAAGTCAATACTTTTTTTTTTGAAGTTTACTCATGTTCTTTTTACAAAGTAAAATTACTAGTTTAGATAAAATATTTATAAAAGGGTTTCTGGTTCTGCTAAATTCTAGTTTTCAGTTCAGTCTTATACAGTGGAAACTTCATAATTCAAATTGTATGGGAATTAATTAAATCTTCGAATTAAGAGTATTCGAATTACAAAAATGGGTATAACAATCTATGACTCATTGAAAGAGTGTGTACTGTGCCTGCGATGAGCAACTCTCCCCTTCTCCCGTCCCACGTTACTATCAGTATCAGTATTAGCACTTAATTGTTAGTGCATCGGCTCCCTTCTCACTTTGATAGCGCACTGATCACCCTTTCTTGGGCAGTAATTGGCATTGCTTGCTGCTTGAGAGATGCGTGTAGCACTTTTCTGATGCCTTATGGGGTGGAATCGACTTCGAATTAAGAGAATCGAATCAGAAAGACTTCAAAATACGAGTCCGATTTTAACAAAGCCAAAGAGAAAAAAATAACCTGTCATCTTGCAAAATTTGGTTTATGAGAAATTCAAATAATCAGACTGCGGTTTTTGAAGTTTTCACTGTAGCTTATTTCGTTGGAAGTTTAGCATCAATATTGGAAGACGAATAGAAAAAGTTGGACACTTAATAATTTTACCGACTGGTCTTTAAGTTTCATTACATATCTTGAAGTATGCCAAACAATTTTCCAACTTCTCCTACCCATTCCCTCATTGAAATACAAAACATCTTTTATCAAATTCTTACACTTTTCCCATTCAATTTAATAATTTTCTGAAATTGTAGAATATATCTGTTTTTGAAGTTATTTTGTTCGCAAATCAAACCGTTTATCTTATCCACGCACAGCTCAGTTGAGTTTCAGTGCTACACTCTATACAACCCCTCATAACATTCAGCACACACAAAGAGTGTCCCTGTTGAAGCTCAAAACAGATGTGTGCATTTCACAGTCTTTTAGAAAATAACCTTTGAATTTAAAAAATTGTTTCTTCATTGTGCACAAGTAGCAGTAAGAAAAGGAAGGATTTAGAGAGGATATTTTACAGAATCCCTTTCCATTTTTTTTTTAAATATAAAGGTCTTTGAGCATCTAAAGAGAAAAGTGTTTTATAAAAATGCTCTCTTTCTTATTTTATCTATTGTTAGAACATTTTTTTCTTTCAAAAAGAAATATTTTGAGAAGCAATAGTGTTATGTGATAATTATGATAAAACTCTTTAAATATTCTTTTGGGCTTTTTTTGAACTTTCAAAAAAAAAAAGTTTCATTCAATCTAAAGCAGTTCCAGATTGGTGAGCTTTTAGAATTTTTCCAAAACACTTTACTATAGTTTAAACCTCTATGAGTATTAAAAAAAAACCTGTAAAATCTGTTATGAATCTGAGATAGTGGCAAGATTAATTCGAGAGACATCACTTAAAGAGTAGCAGCAGAGGAAAATTGTATTGCCAAAATAATAGCAGTAAAAGAAACTAAGAGAAGCTGACACAAAAGCTCCCAATTACAAAATAGAGCTAAAAAAACAGTCTACTGGTTATGAATTTTCATGGCAGAATAGAATGATAAGAGCTCTGTGAAGTGCCATATTCCCATCAAGAAACCTGAGTTGTTTCACATTATACAGGGTTATGCATAAATTGTCAGTTCATAGTAAAGATTTTAAGTGAAATATTTTGTTGTGAAGAAGAAAAGACAGGGAAATTTACCAATAATATAATGAAAAGGGAATAACAAAACGCAACACTAGTAAGTCTGAAAATGCCCAAACATATCTTGCAAGTAAATTAAAAGGCGGCAGGAGCAAGGGAAATGCAAATTTTGCTTTGGAACATGCCAGGAAATTCCAACTTAAAGTTAAAAATTAAGTTCTTTAATATATATATATATATATATATATATATATATATATATATATATATATATATATATATACATATTTTTTTTTTTTACTGAAAGAAGGCTGTAACCTGGAGGTGCAATAGGCTTATACAGTAGTCTCTGGATAAACGCACGCTCTTCTGGAGTTTTAAATACTGTGGATTTAGGAGCTGCGTGGCTTCATGAAAAAAAAAAAGTGAGCAATTACTTCCCTTATTACATTACAAAAAAAAAAATACTAAGTTGCTTCCCTTGATGTGCGTGTATGTCTTATGATTAAACTTATATTTATTGTTTCTCATCTTGGAATCTTGAAATAAAGAAAACAAAAAATAAAAACATTGAGGCTGGATTTAGATTTTGAGAAGACTGATTGAAGAACTCCAATGGTACTGATGAAATCTTATTGTAATTTGTACTGTCTGGACTAGGTCTACAGTTAATTAGTCAGATGCCTGACAAACTGGCAGGTGTGAGGCATGCAACTGTGCAACTTGAAGATGTAGGTAGGGGGAAGAACTAATATGCTAGTCACAGTATCATGTGGACGGGCAAGCAACAAGCATATGAATACAAAAAAAATATAGCTTGCAGAGCTTGCAAAGAGACATAACTCCTTGCCTTGTGATGAATGAGAGCCATTCCATCTCTAAGTGTAACTATCTCTTCCTTTTAACTGGTAACGACTACATATTTCAAAGCATGTGTTGAGGCAGTGTAGCATGTATTTATTTAGTGTTTACTGGTTACATAGTAAAGAATCCATCAGATTGCTACAGCATGCATTTAGCTGAAGCGTACGTTTATCTGGTGTGTTTTTATCCGGAGACTACTGTAGTAGTGCTTGCAAGACAGTGAAGTTGTTTTTTGCTGGGTGGGTGTGGGGGGTCCAACAGTTGTGTTTATACACTTGATGTTATCTTACCTGATAATTTGAAGTTTTACTTACTTTTTCTTTATTTTGACAGGTTCGAAATGCTGAAAATCTGGAAGTTGCCACTATCTCAAAACCATATGGAGGATGCTCTTTGAAAACTCTCATTGGTGGTTCTAATAATTTTAAAATCAAATGTAAGTCAAACGGGGAAAATCAGAATAGTTATACAGGTTGCAAATGAAGGATTGAAATCGAATGGAATAAGTTCAATCAAAGATTTTTTATGAAGTGAAGAAACACCACAATTGCTTTAAACTAAGGATGGCATGGTTATAATGAAAAATAATTCTGCTTTGTACTGTAATAAAATTTTATAAAATTATATATAGCTGAGCTAACAAAAAGTTATATATGCTACTTTTGTTTCTTTGCAAAGGTGTTCAACAAAATATTTTCCCTCCTTTATTTTCATCCTCTATTTTTCTAACTTATCGCTTGCATGTAGATAATTTTCTGTTGTGGATCTTCTGTTATGTCCTCAGATTTGGAAAATCTCACAAAAGAGGAAAAAGTGTTGATACTGGGATCAAGTTTCTTGTTAGATTTCAATTACTTTGAGAGACATGGAAAGTGTTTTTAAGTATGTTCGAGATTTTCTGGCTGTGATATTGTACATGTATATAATGAAACCAAGAAGTGAACTTAATATGTAGTGAATTGATATGTATACCTTATCAAGTCTTTTTTAAAAGTATAGTAATTGCAAACTGTCATTTTAATTAAGGCTAAATGTAAATAAATTATAGGGTATTTATGAAGAAAAGACATTGCATTGTACAGTCTGAAAGAAAGAAAAGTATTTGCACATTGAGTTCAAAACTGAAAATAAGTTTAAAGGCTTAGGTTATGTATAATATTGATATTTTAGTATTTTAACACCTAGTTATATTTGGAAATGATTGTGCCTAATTATTTTTTTTAATTTATTGATGTAAATTTTTCCCATTACTACTGGCTGACATGAATGTTTCTGTAACAATGTCTTTCTTTAATGATAGGATATAGAGCCTATTTTCCTTTGCAAAGATTGGGAAATAAATTTGCCTCCTATCTGTTTGGTTTGGATGAACTTGTTTTAAGCAAACTCTTTGATAAAGAACTGTTTAGGTTGTTAAAATTGTCAGGGTAACAGATAGTAAGATGGGTTTGCGCCGCACCTAAGTTTAGGCTTGCCGTGAAAATAACCTGGCTTGTAAGATGCACATAAACGTAGATGTGTTGAGGCCACGGGCTGGGTTCTATGGCGCCCTTAACATTAGGGCAACCAATGAAAAGGTGACATTTTCTCCCTTTTTGAACTATTGGGAGGACATCCACAGCCCCTGAGGAGTGAAGAACAAATTGCAATTAAGCTACATCTGTCAGTGCCATGTTACGAGATGGATATTTGAATTTACTGACATATTGGGAACTTGTTTCCCTCTCATGTGGTTGTTACAAAGACCAAAGGTCAAATAAAAGAACTAGGCAGCAGTGATTCTACCACATAACCCTTTTTTACTCCCTTATTTCCCCCCCAACACCACCCTCCACCATCAATATAGGGTCCTAAAAAGAGACATAGCATGACTGTTGTGGTGTTTGATATAAGGTAACGTCATAGTCTAATTTTTGTAGTAGTATTAGACCAAACCAGTCTTGTTATAGGTCAATCACAGCCTCTTGTTAGGCCTACTGTAAAGCTAGTAGAAAAAAGAAGTTTATTAAGATGTAAAGAAAGGTATGAGTTGAGAGCGTCATGTCTGTGTAGGGTATCAAGCCTCTCCCTTTGTTGATGATTTTTTAAATGCTTTCGTTATGTGTGCAATGGTAGGAAAGCATAGTCTGACGTTCAGATTGCTGAACAAGTTTTTTACTTGATGTCTCCTAAGTTGTTTGAGACAATGAATAAGCAAGCACCTGATAAACCTTGAATGCAGTCCTTGTTAGTTTGGCCTGATGTCCTTCTTTCTCCTCTACTGTTTCACTGCATCATCCTTTCTCACTCTCTGTGCTTAGTTATATAATGGAACTGGCCGTATTTAGTTTAAATGTATAGTCATATAGTTTCTTTGAACAATAGACTACGCACTGGCGATTCAAATATTTGCTTATTCTAAATTAATTATAATCTTCCCGCTTAGTTCTCATTTCTTTCCCCCCCCCCCCTCCCAAAATCTCACATACAAACATACATTAAATCAATTACGTATCTGTTTTACTTTCATTGCAAATCTAATTTTTCATCAAAGGAATTACTAATACTTTAAATTCAAATAATCATCCTATGCAATCAACCTCTCTTTGAAAACTTACTTTTCTCGAAGCCTGTGTCTAAAACTCGTCCTTTCGTAATCTCACAAGAACTAACAAACATACATTTAAAAAATGGTGTCAACGTGCAAAAATATATGTTACTTATAAGTTTTATTGGCAACAAAAGTCTATCTAGCTGCTTTGTTGTAAACTACAATACACACAGTACAAACACAGGTAATCTGCTGTGCCACATGCCCAGTCCAGAAACTAACTGGCTGTGGCAGCAGTACAGTTTTCTGCCTTACTTGAATACTTCCAATCTCTATGAGGGTGAGAAAGACTGATTCATTACTATTTTTTTAATCTTATTATACATATTAAAGTACTAAAAGTTCATAAGTATTTCCTGAGGCCTGGCTGCTAGAAACAACAAATACATCTTGTCAGTGAAAGTCTTAACATTGCAAGTCAATATTTACTTATTTCATTATAGAGGCCAAAAAATTATTTGACGCTTTAGAGATTCAAACTTATCTTTGTAAAACGCTATTGACTTAAACAGTAAAAGTTCCGCTCATTTACAAGTATTATCTTTCTGAAATATAATGCTTAACCATGGTTGTGTCTGTTAGATTTTAAGATTTTTTTTCTTT
>JAWDGP010005301.1:1457500-1530000 GCA_033675545.1 Elysia crispata | reverse complement strand
TTATCTTAGTATCTACCTTTCTACTACTACTACTACTAGCTAGCTAGCTAGCTAGCTAGCTAGAATTTTAGCTCTGGAATCCTGAGGGGCATTTTCGCGAATTCGATCCTCACAGTTACACCTTCAGTTTCATTTCTGCCCTGCTCGACTGTGGCGTGTTTGCAGGTAAACAGAAAAGGCCTGGATCCTATTTCTTGTTGTGCATGAAATATGTCAAACAATCAATTAAACAAACGCTTAGCTGGCTAGATTACAAATGGTCCAGATGGCAATCGCACCATGTTACTGTTGATCCACAAAGTCCTTCACTTCAGGTGTTTACAATTTTTAGGGGGGGGGGGGGGGGGGTTTACACAAAAGAGGTTGTCTTTGGCTAGACTATCTAGGTCACCTGGTATTATTTAATTGCTCATAAAGGAACTCTTTGAAGGGTTCCATTGCCTTTCGCCCACGCTTTTCCATGTTATCATAAACAAAAGTCATACCTTTCACCTCCTGTGCTTTCCCTCCACGCTACTTTGCTATTTCTTGTAAGCTATCTTCTATCCTTATGGGATTGGCGAACTGGGCCTTAGTATTATATCTTCAAGGTGTGTAGAGAAGAATACCATTCATTTTTGGCGTGTTATCCAATAGGACCTTCATATATCGATGGTAATCCTGTTAAGTTATTCGCGCGGAAACAAAATCTGCATGTTTCCCCAATCCCTTATTGTGTTTTGTGAGTAATGCCTTTATCACCGAACAAATTAAAAGGAATTGACAAAAAAAAATTCATGATGTCGTAAACATACTCGTAGTTTTCTACTTACTATACACGTCATGTAGATCTAGTTTTTATTTTTTCCAGCCTCGCGTTTTAGTCTGTCTAATAAGTGTGAGGCTTCTCTTTTAATTAGATTTAATTTTTCTTGTAAACCGGTTGGTTTCACCTTCATAAAATAATAACATTGACTACACGTTCCGGGAAGAAAGATAGATACGTCTTACAAAAAATGCATCCCTCTTTATATCTATCTATATTACTTTTTTTCGACACATAAGAATGTCATCAATATAAAGATTAACATTTAAGGACAACAAGTATTATATAAATATAAATTAATCCACTTGTTTTCTCTCTGGTTCGATATCAGACCTTCTTAATACGATTGCTCTTCCGGAGAGTCTTTATATTTGGTCAAAGAATTTTACAATGAAATAACAATTGCTGTACTGAGTTATGATAATGACACATCATTGGGCGTGGACGACTTGAAGTACAATAAAATACTGCAAGACTAAAAACGTTTAAACTAAGATACACAGCAGCTGTAATGATAATGCAGACACATAATACTTTAAAAATCAATACTTTGATTAACAAGAATAATTATGTTATACCAAAAAAACATTTCTGAAGTTGTTGAAACCTCATTTTCTAGAAAAATTACAAAGATCACCTTCTCGCTTACCCACTGCATGATGATTGGTGATCGGTATGCAGGGTTACTCAACCTTGTCAACTCCTAAAGTGGCAGTTGAAATTCAATAAAGGGCTCAATAACACAAATGCACATCAATTTATTTATATTCAGTTAACTTTGATATTTTTTTTAAAAGAAAACAATCTCGGCCTGCTCTCTCTCTCTCTCTCTCTCTCTCTCTCTCTCTCTCTCTCTCTCTCTCTCTCTCTCTCTCTCTCCCCTCTCTCTCTCTCCCCCTCCCCCCCTCTCTCTCACTCTCTCTCCCTCCCACTCTCGCCCTTTCTTTCTTTATAACCGAAATTAATTCTATTTACTCCCTCTTTCTCCCCCCCCCCCTCTTTTTTTCCTTCTCGTCATTAATTCTTTCTAATTCTGTCCTTAGAAACATAAAAATAGAAACGGATCATATAAATAATTTTGTAGTATTTATTGATGTTGTTATTTTATTTTTGTTCTGTACTGTTTTGTTTTGTTTTGCTTTGTTTGCTTATTTCTTTTTTCCCCCACTCATAAGAAAGGCTTGATCTCTAGCGCCATAGGCTTTTCATTCAACAACCATAATGATTCTGAGTTACACCTTCCATAACGAAAAAGCGAGTTCAGTCTCTGGGCTATAGGTAGAAGTGCACTGTGCAAAGAGAAACAATGATTACTATCCAAGGGAGTGTTACGTCTCCAAATATGTTGAAACAAGATGACAACAATGATGACGCAAGATCATCTACCACTTATTTTTGTGCGCTGAAGCCTAGTATTAAAAATTCTCTATTTCCTATTTCTCTTAGAGTCTAGCTGACTTGTTTGTTATTATCGTGGGTGCGTTGCTAGTGCATTGTATCTCTCCGCTCCCTTCCCGTCACAGCTTTCGCCTACTAACGGTGCTGCGTGCTGCGTGCTGCTGTGCGAGCCATCGCGTGTGTATACTTTTCGTGAGATCCTGGGTCTTCGTTGGGAACTTACATCAAAGGTTCTAAACCTATAAATTCGACTGCCTGTCTTCTAACTCGACGTGTAAAAAGCCTCTACCCTCATTTTTTTCCGAACCCCTTATTAGCTCCATTGATATTTCACACCCCATTTTTACTGACTTCCCCTGATTGAAATTTAAAGGAAATCTATAATACAAAACAAACATTGGTAAATTAGTTCTGACTATTGATGGAATCTTCTAGTTTTAATTTTCCCAAGCCTATATATGACTGGATTAATGTTAGAAATATTAAGCGCTTCTTTCTTCAATAAACTCAGAACACAACCACAATTCTAATAATGTGGGAATTATAACAACATGAGAACCGTTTGTGCTACTTTATCGCGCTAGCCAATCAAAACCTTGCGTTGTGACCTAGCCCTCGGGCAAGCCAGAAAGAACCAATAGTCTGTGCCCGTGCACTTGAGAAGGTTTCCACCCCCGCGTTGTGTGTGCCACCATGCTATTTCATTCAGGAGCCTGTACCCATTCATTCATCATTGTTGCAGACCATTCAACCGATTCCATTCACATTCTCCTTCTACTCTTCGGTCCTGTTGTAGACAGGGCATACAGTTAAGTGCACAAAGTAAGCAACATAAGCCCTACTCATGATCTGTTTTCTTAAGTTAAATTGTGAGTAGGATCTAGAGCCATTGTTTCTAGCCATCAGAACTAAGAGTGTAAATTATAAATTCAGCATGATCTAGACTAGATATCTAGTTAAGATTATGATATCATCTCTGGGCTTATGATTAGCATGAATCTTGTCGATCCTTATTAATCTAGATCTAGATCTAGATCTAGGATGAAATAGATTCTTATAATAAGTTAAAATCTGCTTCAGACGACTCCCTTGTTCTTTGGTTGTTTAAATCATACCAGTGTTATTTAGATTTACCGAAATCTAGAGATTAGTTGTACCGATTCGTGCTTAACATGTCTGTCTGGAATCTAAATCTGGAATACCCGTAGCGTATAATTATATATCACAAGGATTTAATTAGAAATCACCCAGTTTCTGGAAACAAGTTTATTAAGTGCAATCTTTTTTATAATACGTAGATAATAAAATTGCATACGCAAAGAATAAGTTTGTAGATTTGGAGTCAAATTCATCTACATCTAGATTTGTATTTTTTAAATTGAATTCACTGAAAGTGGAAGTGTTCCAAGATGAAAAAAAAAAATCACCTTATCTAGATTTATATTTGTCGAGGAGTCTGCATTCAAGACTTTAGGACTTGAAAAGGTGGAGGGACTTCCGAATGGGTGCGGCACCTCAGTCATACCAAAGAGAGCTCCATTTGAAATGGAGGACTAATGAGCTGAGAACACTACCGATTCAAGTTTTCAGCATATTGCTAACACATGTATTTGCCATATAGAACTTATTAATCCCCCAAGTAAGAGTAATCATTTTCTAACAGTGAACAATCAATTAACCCCCTTCCCCCAAAAAACAAAAAACAAAACAATAAAACCAAAAAAAAACCACGGCATCATAACTATATCCAATATCATATCGTTAATATACTAAACCAACGTACCCAATCGAAAGTTGAGTAACTCTACAGATATAATTATCAATCTCTCTGGAATATTTCATCGGCATTTTTTATGATATTATGGTGCTTGTACATGTATTTTTTTAATCTATGATTTATATTCATCTACCAGTACCATTGCCGATCTCTCACCACCCCCCCCCCCTTTTTTTTCCCCCCGATTTGGGTATTCCTAGTTTATTTATGGATGCTTTTATTCTTTTAACAGGTTGGAACGGTTCGCTAGTACCATGTTGTAGGCTCGAGCCATATAAACGAAACCTTTGAAAGACGCATCCTTGATTCTCTATCCAGCAGCATTCATGGTCGCGATGGAAACAGTTTGTGGTGTAGAAGTCTCAGAGGTGCCCGATGTGCTGTCTTCAAGCAGCGTCAACGATTGCCTTGTTATCGATTGCAGATCATTTCTTGCATTCAATCAGTCTCGCATCGTTCAAGCTGTTAATATCCACTGTCCTCCAATTCTGAAGCGGAGATCAGGGGGATTCATCGCGTTAGAAAATATTGTTCCTTGTGAAACTAAAAGGACCCAACTATTGCAGGGCATCTATAACACTGTTTTGGTGTATGACGAAAGCACCCAAGATCTCATCGATGCACCAAGTGATTCAAACATCCAGTCTGTGATAACAAGCCTTCTCAAACAAGTTGAAAAGCTCACAGTTCGCTTTATAAAAGGTGAGAATTTAAAAAAGAATTTGAGGTTTGAATTTCACGAAAATGAAATGGTTAAAAAAATTAAATATGATTTTCTTGAGTGATTAGAATCGAGCTTAATGATTTAGTAGGGAGAAGAATTTTTCAAGGGCTTTTCATGCTCATACGCTAATATTACAATTCAGTTGATTTAAAAGCACAGTTTTTCATGGAAGTCTGTGGCAACTTACCAGTTCATAATGCATGTATTTAAAGACATTAATTTATCATCACAGTAAGCGGAGTCGCAATTTAATATAGCCTTAGGTAACTCTAGCTTACCAACTAGAGGTTGATTTTTGCACCAATTAAAAAAAAAATTTTTTGGGGAAGATGATTTCTATCCTTAGCGAACATAGAGCTATGCAATTCCATCCCAAGATACTGTAACGAAACTATTACAAGCTTCAAAATGTCATGTCAAAAATCTATTTACTTAAGACAGTGTCAACAGCGAGAGGCAAGATGTGTGAAAGAAATAACATCCGTGACTGCTAACTGGCTCTATCAATTGATTTATAAGTCGCTGGCAATAGAAAAAAAAAAGAAAAAAAAAACAACCAGGCTATCAAACTAGAAAATCCAGGCAAGGCTATGCCTACCGATTATCCAGACGACATCCTTAAATTGTCTTATATTTTTTTTGTCGAAACAGCCACTATGTTACATGTGCATGATTCCTTATTTTCAATAGAGGGGCTGGGATAGAAAAAAAGAAACATTTATTTGTAAGCAGCTGAATATATTTAAATGTCAAATTGAAACCAGTTTTTATGTAGAAAGAGGCACATTAGACAGCCAGATGGCTGCTAAAGATAGCTAATAAACTCCTACGATACATACTTTCCAAGGAAGATCTCGGCACACATGACCAGCGCCCTAGTGCAAATCATAGACCAAATCTATTGAAGGGCGACCCATACTTGTAGCCCCACTATTCCAGTACCGGTTAGAAATGTTTTCTTTCCTGGATAAAAGCGTCAATATAAGGTTTCGCTTTAAATTTAAGAAAGAGGAATCAAAGTTGACCACTTTTCGACTTAACGATCCTGACTCCGTGGAGTGGAGTCATCTTTAGTTGTGCTTCGACGGCTCACTTCACTTCACTGTAACGGCTCATAGGGAGCAAGAAAATAAATCCATTTCGTGTTATTATGGATACGTCATTAAAACCGGAGTGGCTGCAAACAAATGACAATTAACGTACTTTAGAGTACTTAATAGATGACCAAACGATATTGTCAAATAAACGATTAAAAATTTGTTAAAATAAGTGCCGTGGGTAAAATTGTCTTATGGATAAAAAATATTAGCGACCCAGAAAGAAGCATATCAAATGAAGGCATAGAGATCTAGGAATAAGCGTTGTGCTTGGACCCTTTTTTTTTTTGGTATCGCCAGCCGAGAAATTTACCTCATCTAACTTTCCAAAGGCGAAGTGAGTTTGTCTTGGAAAGTTATAGCTAAGACAGGTCTAAAGTGAGAGGGGAAAGAATGAAAGGGAGAAATAACAGAAATCTGAAATATCATCTAATAGACAGGCTGTTTCAACTCGATACATGTACATACTATAGAAATATTTTTCATAAAAGTGTTACATCATCTATTCACTCGGGTAATGTTGTAAATTTCCCCAAGGGACGCTCCTCGATTTTTCCCCTTTTTTGACGCTTAAGATCCTGATTTTTACAGCTCTTAATAGGTTTTGATTCCGCAAAAATCATTGTCCTTTTCAAACAGATAAAATGTGCACTAAGGCAGGCAGGCAGACTTGAAAATGTCAATGGCGTGTCAGCTTGACAAAATTTCCGGTATTTTTGCAAATTAATCCATAGAACATTGTGTGGTTTGTACGTAAATGTCATGTATCTTTTGTTCCCAGGTGGCTTCCAGGCGGTTCGTGAGGAGTGTCCTGTGCTCTGTATGAACCTGCGCTTGTCACACCCGATGCGGGATAAACCATCTCACAAGGAGAGGTGCAAGCAGTCGCGCATGGTAAATTGCTCTTAACTATTATGGTTACTTTACGGTTGTGCTGCTTCTTTTTTTTTTTTTTTTTTTTTTTTGTTTTGCAGCAGTAAATGTTTGTCTTGTCAGTATTTGGGCAGAATGGAAAAGTGGAAAAAAAAAAACAAAAAAAAAACAAAAAAAAACAACGGCAATAACGTTATGAGAGATTTAAGAAAAAAATCTGACTTCCTGTATATTGTCATACCTGAGGTCCAAGAGCTCCGCTGCGTGTCTCAGGGCCTTAGCTCTAACAATAGAGATGTGCGATGGACATTTAAACTAAAATCAAAGTATAAATTATAATATGATTATCTGGATAACATGGGCTTGTTTCATAGGCTTGATATTTTACTGCAGTAACTTCTTTTTAAAGCTTGAAATCAATAAGGCTCTCAATTTGTAATTCCGTGTACTTTTTGCCGATAAGAAACTTATCAAAACCATCAATGTGCCGTGAATACTGCAACTTGTTTCTTCCTTTCTTCACGCTTACAACTTCTGTCATCTTCGTTTTTTCTTTCTTATTGCATGCAAATAATGCTGAAAGGTTGATGTCGCTCAACGCTGATTTTATTCCGCGTCTTTGAGTATTTCTGTTGACCATGGAAGCCATTTTTTAAATTTCCTTATATATGTTGAGGGTTGATTCACTTGGCAAATTCGTTTTTCACCGCTCTTGTAACTGTTTTATTATACAGCTTCTCTGACTACAAACGAATTCAGAATTACATGGAGAATTCATGACATCGCCCAGATAAGTCAGAGAATGATGGTCCCAATCCAATGTTATTGTAAAAGATAGTAAATCCCGAAGCTAGAGATATTCTTTCATCAAGGTACTGTGCCATCGGCAGTACGTTTTCTTCTCTACCGACCCATCTGACGTCTTTAAAAGCTGCGCTTAAATTTCATCTTAAATTACCACCTGAACCTGTTTAATTGAAAAAAAAACAAAACCGTGCACTTTTCATAAGCCTTTCCTCTGTTTCTGTTTGGTTTCCGATGCTATTATTTTAAACATGCACTGCATGCTTTTGACTGCTGTCATGGATTGATGAGGCGTTTGTCGACTGCTGCAAATCTGAAACTCAAAACTTGTGTTTTATTAATTTTGTCTGAAGCCCGAAACAGATAATGACTCCTTGGTTCGTCTCTCTAGAGAGCCGAAGTTGGGTGAAAATATCCTTTAACGAGGTGCGATATAAATCGTTTTCTGGAGGAAATCTCAATTCAAGATGTCGGTAGCTAGTTATTGGAATTAAATGAAATCAAACAAACCAAGTATACAAATCAAATACTGTAAAAGTAATGATGGATCGAATATATATATATATATATATATATATATATATATATATATATATATATATTTATATTATTTTTAAGAAAGTAGGGCGGAAGGAGAATCATACGCGAGTCGTGACATGAAAGCGTTTTCTACTGTTATTGCAAGTTGTCAGCTTGTCATGAAACAAAAATTCATGCTAATCGCATTATAGAATCACGCGTTCATTTTTTTACAACATAACAATGTCAATTAAGGATAGGCAAATATGGCATTGATGGTTGAGATAGGCTGCTCAGCCGTCAGAGCACGCCCCAAGTGTCGGAACGTTCTACCAGGATTCGTCGAGAGAAACCAAAGGAAATAATGTTTAAAGTCAAGGTAAATCGTTTCTAGTTTGAACAGAAGCACAAACTCTGTCATAGTCTTTTCAAACTTTTTTTCCCGATAAAAATGAAATGAAGAAATCTCTTCAAGATAGGATCAAGCCTTTTGTTTAGCAGTCTGATAATATTAAAAAGATATCCCTTTCTCTTCAAGGGTTTCGGTGTGGGAAAAACCTCTATAATATATTCAATTTGAGGGAAAAAATTCGCAGCAGCGACTCAGCAGTGAGTCTCATATTACTTTAAACCTAATGTGGAGAATTCTATGAAATTTGGTCATTAAAAGCAATATTTTTTTTTTTTCGTTTTTCCTTGTCACGGAGATCAGATAAATAATTGAAATGTTGGTTAAAATAGCCAGTATACCCGGGTTTGCATTTCAGTCTGTTTTCTTTTCATTTTTTTTTTTTTTTTTTTTTGCCTTCCTCCAAAACTGCACCAAGTGGGTGGTTGCAACAAGGACGGTCATTGATTACTGCACAGTGCTCACGTGCGACGTCTGTTCCTTCTCTGTTCTTGACAGTCAATGTTAAAATAGCCTCGCTCTCCTCTCTCTCTCTCTCTCTCTCTCTCTCTCTCTCTCTCTCTCTCTCTCTCTCTCTCTCTCTCTCTCTCTCTCTCTCTCTCTCTCTCTCTCTCAAACGATCTCACTCCCTAGGCTCCTCACACGTTCTGTTCTTTCGGAGCTCTCCTTTCCTCTCCTTTTCCTTTCCTTGTTCATTCTCTCTTTTTCACTTTTGCTTCCACCCCCCTCCCTCCCTCTCTCTATCTCCGTTTTTTTTCAACTTTGTTTTTAAATCAGAACTTTTCATAAGCAGAAAAAAAAGGAAACTGAAATAAAATCTGCCCACGACTTATGTTTACACATAAAACCATCTTGTATCGGTGAAGAGCAAAAGAAAGAATTGAGAGAAACAGAGAGAGAGAGAGAAACAGAGAGAGAGAGAGAGAGAGAGAGAGGGGGGGGGGGGGGAGAAGACAGACGTAGACAGACAGAGAAGTATGAATAACCTCATTTGTCAGGTGGATATCACGTGGGCGTAGGAATTTTACCCAATTCACCCACGTTTGCTACCATCCTCTACTTCAGGTTATGATATTTTTATATTCTAAATAAAGCTTTATGGGTGAAAATACCTAGTTTTAGGCTCTTCAGTAGTCAGTGTGGAATAACATCAGTGCTAAAATGTCACTGGGAAGTCTAAATTTATTTGAAGTATGGATCTAGCCGTGTCTTTGACAGTCCCACGACCTGATGCCGTGCAATGAAATTTGAACAACAGGATCGGTGTGAGTGTGTGTGTACTTGTTCGAGGTATTTCATCCTGAGCCTTATCTTGACTCACGACAAAACAGTGGACGATAACAGATTTTGTTCCCTTCTGACACCATTCCTGCCTGCTCCGGTCCGTCCATAATGACTTCGCTATCAGTTTAATGTTTATGACTATGCCTATCTATCTCTCTATCTATACTTATTTGCCTTTCTTCCAGTATATACATTTCTTATCCAGCTCACCATCATGGCTCCTATTTATTTTTCCTTTTGTGCACTACTGTATACATCTTTGTCGTGTCTAGTTCTTCCCTCGCTCCTATCAACGTACTTTGCCCGCATCTTTGTAGTCCTGCGGTTAAGTATTCCGATTGCGGTGTATTTTTTTTCTTCTAATTTTACCCATAACTTACTCACCCGCTAGCAAAACTCATTGGTTGATCCTTTTCACACCTGCCCTCATTTCTTTCTCTTCCTATATCTGATAATTACTCTTAGCCTTTAGACTGTAAACATTAACTGTACTCCATCAGCCACGAACGTCCACACAGCTTTCCTGATCGAGACAGTTTTATGTAGATTTTATTATATGACATAATGTCAGAAAAGACTACCTGGCTGTTCTGTGCACGTGCCATCGTGTGTTTTGCTGATTAATTGCTGTTAAATTACTTATTACAACAAAAACAAAATGAACATACTGAAATATAAAGGCTCACAATATTCCTCTTCATCAGGATCAATTGTTAAACTTATGAAAATGTATTTTATATTGCTATTGAATTTCACATTCTATAACTTATATTTTTTGTTGCCGCATGCCCACTATGTTCTTTTCATGATTATCTCTCCCTTCTCTCTCTCTCTCTCTCTCTCTCTCTCTCTCTCTCTCTCTCTCTCTCTCTCTCTCTCTCTCTCTCTCTCTCTCTTTCTCCACCCAAAAGCAACGTTTGAATGTTTATGCCAAAAAATGATGGATAATACTATCGGTGTAATTACACACTGATGTTTTCCTCCTCGTACGACCTCTGAAGGCATTGACCGAGTACTTTGTTTATGGCCTCCTAATGTGATTTACTTATACCATCCACTGCTCACATGTTTAACAACCCTTTTAGAAAAAGTCATTATGTTAATGCGTACTATTTGGAAACCAAGAAGAAATCCTAGTTGAGCATCGAATACAGCTGGGGTAGACGCAATTGTGTTTAGAAAAAAAAAAAGCTATTTTGAAGACCCAGCGTGCTTTTGCAAAGAAGGCCCTATTTTTTTTTCCGATCACCTCAGACTGATCGCATATGTTTTGTCGGGAATAAAAAAGGGAGAGAGAGAGAGAGAGAGAGAGAGAGAGAGAGAGAGAGAGAGAGAGAGAGAGAGAGAGAGAGAGAGAGAGAGAGAGAGGGGGGGGGGGGAGAGGGACAAATGTCCAATTTTCATCTCTTTTTTTTCTTCTGCTGGAAGAATTGATCAAATAATACATTATTACTGTCCCCAAGTACACAACTGACCTCCAATTGCCTCTCATAATGGTGAAAAATCTGAAAATGGCTTCGCTTACACATGAGCCTACTTAAATATTATTGCTGGGAGTAACTCGGCGCGCTTTAGTATGTCGAATTCATTCTCCTTCACTCGTTTATATTTCATGGGCATGCAACTCCGAAAATAGTTTTGCCACTTTTGTGAGTCTTCAACCATCCTCTTCCACTGCAGCGATGCAGACAACCGAATAAGATCCAATAGCTCTGGCAAATTCAGCTGTCACAGCCACGATCAGGTTCTTAGTGGGGTGCTAAGCCTTAAACACTCATGTTTTGAAGTTTGAGGTGTCTTGTGGCCAGATTGAATGGGTGAAGATGAAGCTGGTCAGCTTTACAATACAGATGTATGACTGTTGCTCTTTTCAAACTGATTGTAAGAAGTCTTTCCAGTTTTAACCGTGATGAACATAACATTATTTTTTTTTTCAATAAAGCTCTTATTATTCCCCGTTTTTCCCTCCGCCTCCACTGATATCATGTAATTAGTCATCTTTGACCGTTATTTAGGTACGTAATGTCGTTGCTTCAATTTTTACATAATTACGATTTGCAGGTCAAACTTGACCAACGCTACGCGATAGCTATTAAGGCAACAGTATTCAACTCTTATTTTCAACATGACATTACGTTCTGTTGCCCACCGTCTTTATAAAATTATATAAATATTTTTTTTAAAATTCAATGCAGCCCAGAAACTACCGAAACTCCGTGTACGCGCACCCTCACGCCACACGCCCGTTTCTCTACACACACTCGCACCTTTTTTTCATTATTAATCTTGTGGAGTAGACAAGACAACCACATAGATGTATAACATCAGTGCGCCATGCGAAAATGGAAGGGGCGCTACTCCTACGCACGCGTATGAATAACAAATGAATGTGAACGCGTCTCTCATACATAGCCCATTCATCGTGACCCTCTTGTTTCAATGGTCGGTCCATTCATCATGCACTGCACCATGGCTTTCATCCTTGAAGCTGGGATGGGTGATCACATAGAACTAGTAACGATCTCGGTGACGGATTGCAACGCCCACAAATTCCACTTGTCTTTACGATGGCAATTAGCATTTTAATACACTCTTATCCTCAACATAGGTCATCAAGCCTTAGAGTATTACGGATTGTGCGCTATTGTTTCGTTCTCAAAGATACAAGATCGGCTATCGTAAAACTGTTCTCTTTATTTTGTAGTTCAAAGGATCATGAATTATTAAAGAAAAAGCCGCTGAGTCTATTTAAACAAAAAAAAAATGAAACACTAAAAAAGCTTGTTAGTTTTGCAGCCATTCTCACTTATAAAGTGCATTCCCTTCATATTGAATTCTGTATGAAAATTAAGCTCAGGGAAAATATTTTTCTTTTCTTTAATTTAAAGATTCACTGTAAATGCAAGAGATGGAGTATTCTTTTGTCTTCTTTTAAAAACTAGTTTTACATTAAAATAAAGAAACACCGGTTGAACTATCTCTTGGTCTATAATATTATGAGCAGGATGACAAGTCATTTGTTTCTAAATACATGGACTCTTAATGAGGCGGATATCTAGCGGATAACTGGATTTGGAGGGAAGGTGGGGGGGGGGGGGGAGGTTTTTGGAGCGGTTTATTTCCTCTTTTCTTTTTTCGAATATTTCCCATATCGATCTATTAAGTCTTGTTATTTTATAGAATTAACACATAGAAGTGGAAAAAAGCATTTATTGTACTTTTTAACATCTTTAAAATTTGATATGTGCGATATGTAACTCAATTAGAGCGGGTGCCAGACATTTACTTTAAGTATCAAGTTGCCAACGGAACTAAAGATGGTCTAGTGCTAGGCTCCTTGTTGATTTTGCTTCTTCTCTTATCGACCATACTGTATTGATCCAGCGCCCATCCTCTCCCTAGGCCTGAGCACCAGCTGCTGCTGTGTGACTGCCACTCACTATTAGCCTTAGAGTCGCAATATAGGCAATAGCCTACTCGTGTGGGTTGGAGTTTTTTGACTCCAGCAATTGTATTACTTACTCGTTTCTGAGAATCGCATGCAATGACAAAAGCGAAAAATCTCACAGTCACGGAGGTCATATAACCATTTAAGATGGCACTTTGTTTCCCTGTATAGCGTAGATCTTTCCACTTAGCTTATTGCACGATTCAGGCCTACACACTTAAAGTGATGCATCATTCGATATTGCTCTGAAAATAGTAAAACTCATTTCTTACATTATCCTATGTTGCTGCAAACCAAAAGAAGAGAAATGTCGCAGACCCGGACGAAATATTTAATCCTGCATAAATAAAACGGAAGAGAAAAAAAGGAAATATTTAACTTCACTCTTCAAAAATCAATTGCTTCTAATTGATTATACTCTAAAAATAAAGTATGGAGCCATAGTGTATTGAAACTTAGATTTAAACGTTAGGCCGAATACAAGGAAAAATGTCTGCTTATCCAAAGTTCCAATTTTGGTCATTTTTTTAATATATATATTTTGTATTTCTGATTACGACTGAAATATTTAAATGTAGCATAACAAATTATAGTAGGCGATGTATATTCTTGACATCTCTGATAGATATTGAAAAGTGAAAATCGATAATAAATTTATAATAAAAGCTTAAACTTATAGGGTTTCTATATATTTACTCTTCAGCAGCTAAGAATAAATTGAAACATTTTAGTTTCGAAGACATCTTGTATGCCTTTAGATAACCTCCAACTCCTCATACTCATGCTTTCTCCTCCATCCACTTTCAACAAAACCATCTGAGTGAATTTGCGTGTGCGTGTGTCTGTGTGTAGCTACACCAACTCTCGACTGAGATAGGGCGTGAGGGGGAAAAGGGGAGGGGGGCCTGGTTGTGATCGCACGTGCATGTGTCCCCTGTCGCCAGCGCGAGGGGATGAGTCACCTCATGCTGCTGGCCCGCCCACGGCTTTCTGAGCTAAGCCTGGGTACAGCCCTGGCTAGCCGGTGACCGCTGACTGAGACAAGGACATCGGGTCATGATGGAAGCCATAACATATCCCTCCTTTACGCTCACCAGAGAACTAAAATTATCTTATACACATAATTCTTGGTCTTTACAATATTATTTAATTCACACAAACCTAATACATTGTAACGTAATTTATAAAGAATTAAACATTGTTTATTACAAAGAGATAAAAAAAGTCCTTCCCTGATTTAACTATACTCACGATCATTGACATTATATGTAAATGAGAAATACTAAAGTAAAAAAAAAATTAAATAATGTGATAACTTGCTCCCAGATATCTTATCCTGACAAATTATTTGCACCCTTTATTAATCTCATCAAGTCATATCAATTTTTTTTATCGGGCGTGTGGGCGCCTTTTCATTCCTTTGTTGGTTGATGTTATTAGCCAATGATGTTTTTCTTTATAAAGTTTTCTTGAAGCTGAAAGAAAGAAGCTCGGGATTAATTCCGCCCTCTTGGTTGCTTTATATCATAGTTACTTCCATATTTCAAGTGATTGCAAGTCTTTATTGAAAAGAACTCGTTAGTTTTATTGCATAGACAGGCAACACTAGCGTTTTCTCGAGCAAAGATATGCGGTATTCAGTCTTGTTCTAATAAATAAAAAAAAATACTGCATTGTTTAAAAAATGCAAAGATGTCGGAATCGTAAGACATCATGATGGATAAAATTTTGCTTTTGCAACTGTAAAGGTCTGGGACGAAAAATGTTTATGAGACGAAGTCTTTAATTCTGTAGCACATCGTGTGACAAGTCATAAAGAGCTTTGGTAAAACACATTTCTAAATCCTTGTCATACGTACGAGAGAAGGGGGAGAGAGAGAGAGAGAGAGAGAGAGAGAGAGAGAGAGAGAGAGAGAGAGAGAGAGAGAGAGAGAGAGAGAGAGAGAAAACGACACAAGAAAATAGCATAAAATTATAATTAAATCGATAGATAACAAGAGAGGTTCAGTGTGTACGTGTGACAGTATAATTGAGCCAAATGGGCGGTGCCAGTTTGTTTTCCTGCGTCCAGCTTTTGTCCTCGTTTTCCATCATTGACGTCAGATAATGGCACTGCTGTCTCGTACTTAACGATATGGGTCAATTTATTGACATTTCTTGGCCATTTGCATGTGTGTATAAACACTCAGTTGTGTGGGTTTTCTTTCAGTTTTGGGGAATTATATTATTTTCTCGATTCTAAATATTTGTCCCACGTTGCCGCCCACACCACTAAGAGAATTTAGTAATTTGTTTTTGTTTATAATTGACTCTTGCTTCTGATTTGCTAATGATTAGCCTAACGCATCTAAGGAACTTTGGAGTAAACTCTAGAATACGTAAGTGTTGGATTTCGAATTTTGCAAAGCAAATAATTTCAAAAGCTCTTTTCTGTTACTGATCCAAAACACACACACACACACGCACACACTCACACTCTCTCTCTCTCTGTCTTTGCCTTTGTCTCTCCCTCTGTTTCTCTCTCTCTCTCTCTCTCTCTCTCTCTCTCTCTCTCTCTCTCTCTCTCTCTCGATCTATGTTTAGTAGTAGAAAGTTACCACTTTATGTTGGAACTGATCGTCGAGCTCTTTCAGCAATTTATGGGTTGTCGAGCTTCCACCAGATTTACAGTGTGTGTATCTAACAACCTCCCACGTCCTCGGCCCACGCACTCAAACTCGATCGAAGTCATCATCATCTCTCTTCTCTCTCTCTCTCTCTCTCTCTCTCTCTCTCTCTCTCTCTCTCTCTCTCTCTCTCTCTCTCTCTCTCTCTCGCTCGCTCTTCCTCCAGTTGCCATTGCACCGGTCCGCTAACAATGTCCTTCAGCGCTAACGCAATGAGAATGGGACGGAGAGGAGAAATGGCGACAGATACGAAAAGATGACTCATTACATAATCAGTTTTCCCTTTTTGCCATCGGTATATTTTTTATCCGAAAAGTTAATCAATACAAATGTGTTATTATGTCTAATTAAATTGGAGTAATATGCTCACCATGGATTAAGTAGAAAAAATATTTTATCGTTCAACAGACCATTTTAAAAGCGTGAAATTTTAGCTAAAATTCCTATTCGGGGCTATATTGTTTTGTAGAACATTGATTCCATAACAAAATAACAAGCATCAAAGAAGCGCAACAATTATGTCTTTTCCCGAAAATGATCAACAAATTTAATGTTAATAGATGGATGCTATTTTTATGTGCTTTTGTTAGATTCTCTCCCTACATGTACTTAAAAGTGTTTTCCCTCCAACGATAGCAGGTGTATAAAACCTTAAGGAACCAACAAAAAACAAATTGTAAGCTCGTTTTCAAATATTGTTTAAACACAGTTTGAACGTGTATTAGTTATCTTATTGTCCTTCATATGTTTTTTTTTTCCTCTTTAAGCTTTAGAATTTTACAATGGAGTCATTGAATATCAAATCGCTTGGAAAAGAAGCGCAGATGCCGATTTATATTTGAGAATTTAATCATCTTGACTTTCACACTCAACTAAAAAAATTCTCCAATGCTCTGTTGTTTTTAGAGACTGATATAATAACAAAATGGGCTTTTGCCAGACCATGAGAGAAAATGAAGCCTGCATAAGAGACATGTCGATGATGAAACGGAGAGAGAGAGAGAGAGAGAGAGAGAGAGAGAGAGAGAGAGAGAGAGAGAGAGAGAGAGAGAGAGAGAGAGAGAGAGAGAGAGAGAGAGAGAGAGACAGACAGACAGAAAGACAGACAGACAGACAGACAGACAGACAGAGAGAAACAGAGAAAGAAAGAAAACGATACAGAAAAGTGGAAATAGAGATAGATAGAGAGAGATGGGATGGAATACCGGGCGAGGTAATCCCACTTTAGTGTACATGCCATGGGGTTTTGAAAGTTGATATTGAATCGTGTAGATAGGTAAAAAACTAGATTTGCCTTGTCCTTTTCGTAGCAAATTGCGAACAACTGCATGACCATTAGGATTGTCTCTGATGTTGATGAACGAAATGAAATTTGGGTTGCAAAATGTCTATTCTTAAGATCTTTGAACATTAATAGTTGAATACAGCCATCTCGTAGAAACTCGCCCCCGCCGATAGCCACAACATTAGCACGGCATGTCACTTCACCACAGCTGCATTAAGCGTATTTCCGAAAAGTGCCCCCACCCCCTTTCTCTCTCTCTCTCTCTCTCTCTCTCTCTCTCTCTCTCTCTCTCTCTCTCTCTCTCTCTCTCTCTCTCTCTCTCTCTCTCTCTCTTTCTTAACCACTCATATGCACATTCTTAATCACTGCTCTCTCACACACGAACTGTAAAAGTTCACTCATTCAGGATTTTTTTTTTTTTTTTTGCATAAACGTTGCAAGGGTTTTTGAATGTTCACGAGGAATTCTAGTAAACATGATGAAAGCAAGTCGGTGAAAAATTTAAATCTGTTTTATTGCGTGGGCGAAACGTGGAAATAATGACTCGAAATTTTTAGGGTATAATTTAAGGGAAACACACGTGCAGCTAGTCCACTGTGTATTGATTAGGTATTATTTTCTATGACCATCTTAATGTCATCGTTTTTCAGAATTTTTGAAAGGCTAGAGACATTTCATCATGAGTTCTTCCGTTACGCGTTTTGCCTACCCACATTGTTTCTATTGTGTCGCAAAATAATTATCTCTTTCCACAACTCTCGTGATAAATCTAGTGTCAAATAACAAAAAGAGAGGCAAGCTCTCTGAGGACCAACAAAGAGCGCATTAGAGATATCGTTCCATTGTTTTGGAGACCTCATGATGTAGTTTTTCGTGTCTTGTAGGAACTGTGTGCATTATCCCTATTTTCAAGCAGAAAATAATTATGAGCATGACAATTTGCTACCCACCACCATTTTACATCTATATTCTGAATATCTCTTCACAATGTTGCGATGTCATCCGATATCGGCAATAAATCAAAATTTTCCTTTGCTGCCAACTTACAGTAAGCAGATTATTAACCCTCGAGAAATTTGATAAAATAGTTTGTATGACACCCCTTTCCATTGGATACTAGGTGCAATAGTTAAAAAAACAAAAACAAAAAAACAAAACTGCTGCACCTGAAATGTGGCTCATGGTTGCCCTTTTTGCATCAATCGTAGGGTTGGCCATAGTATTGTCCTGAAGCTGCCATCGGGAAACTTGTGAAGTGCCATATTCATTACTGATATTTAATCAGAGCACCCAGTTGGAAATATATCAAGTTGATCCAATATTTACTGGGACGGCTAAGCTCAATCTTCCAAAGATTTCTAAGCTTAAAATTGTCTTCAAAATAAAAAAAAAAATGCAAGATTTCAAAAAAAAAAAAAAAAAAAAATTCGGGTTTTCTTCGTATTTATCTGAGACATCTGAAGCTTCTTAAGTGTCTTCTGCCTATTTTGCTTGGATGGAAACAATTTGAGCTATAATCAGCTGCATTAATTATGTTAGGCGTATAATTAGCTGTTGCAAAACGAGGAAAATAGGTGGTATCCGTTAGCTCATAGTAAACCTACGCAAACGAAACTTCAATCCTCCTATCATAGTGAGAATGTTCTAATAATGCGAAGTTGTTCCTCAGGTTACCCCCACTGGCTCGCTTTTAATTAGTTTCCATGATGTCCGTATTCTACGATCATGTTTACACCTGGGCTGTGATCCTAATGCTGGGCTTGGCAACTAAAAATACAATCAATGATTGGTGGGTTCGACCTTACTCACCTGGTTTCCGCCCCAAAGTTTTCACAGGAAGCATGCAAGCGCGTCATTTCGTCATTTTTTTTTTATTTTAAGTGTGAGTGAAAAGAATGGTGGTTTCATTTTCATAGTCAAAGAACCACAAAGCAAATGACAATTGATGGTAAAATGTAAATGATACGATAAGAGTAATATTGTCAGTAGTATTAGTACATGTTATTTAACAATTATTACTCTTCACCATGATAACAACATTGATAATATATGTAGTAAGATTTGGTTACGTGCAGATGTGATGCTTCTGCTGAACTTGATAAAAAATAAACGTCTTTTATATATTTTTTTTATTTTTTTTGTGTGTATTTATGTTCATGCCCGATACGTTTCGTATGAATGTTGCTCAGAGTGTTAATGACTGTACAAATAATTCATTCATAAAAGGCAGCCAACCGTTGCATCTCCACTGCAGTCATCGAACACAAAACTGAGTCAGCAGCTGTTGCTTCATTCATAATGTACCGGTAATATTTCACTCCGAAGTAAAACAGTAAGTTCATTCAAGCAATATCTACCTTACAGAAAGCTCATTCATCATTAACCAAGAGCACGCAGCGGCTGGCGAGCTGTTTGCAGAGGGAAGTCAAGCAGCTGATGCAGTAGTAACTGTATTAGTATTCGCACTTTAAGACTGCTCAAACGCTCATCGTCGAAGAAAGAATGAACAGGAAAAACTCACCGCATATGAATTAATATAGCACGTCCTTGAAATGAAGGAGGAGAAAAAACAGAAGGGGAGGAGGAAAAAAGGGGGAAGAAAAATTAGGAAAAGAAGAAGAAGAGAAGCGATGTGATACAAGTTTTACATTACCGTCTTGAAATTTTCACATTATACTCCTAAAGTTATATACCACCACCGCTTTTTGCGTTTTCAATTCTTCCTTACATAAGCTGATTTTGATCTTCATCTTGACCCAACTGTTAATTCCAATCATCTGTCGAGGAGAAAACACAAAAAAGGCACCTTTGATGACGCACTCAGAAACCTACACCTGACGTTTATCCTCAGATACCATCAGATCTTGTCACTCCCTTTTATCGCATCCTACGCAAGCAGTCATAGGAAAATGAAATAGGAGCTTTTCGTTTTTTGTTCGATACCGGAGGGAACGTGGCTGCGTCTTTCGTTTTTATCCGTCGTTGTGAACTCCTTCTTTCAGATCTCCTACAACTTACTGTACAATGTGGGTGGATGATCCAGTTCAGACGATTTGCTACTGCTCTGAAACGATTATCCATCTACTTTTGCATAGTATTCTTGACGATCATCTGTCACAAACTAGATGATATTTCGCAAATCTCGGAGTGGTTCTTTAATAGTGAGGAAGCTGTTGATCGGTTGAGTGTCCTTTAACCATCTGGAGTTAGACCTCGTTTGAAAAAAATAAAACCGAACACTATGTGGCCACTTAAAAATACAAGCCTTTAGTATCTTAGTATCCAAAGAGACGAACGCTTATCAGGGGTGGGGGAGGGGGGGATATAGAAGAGCGCAGAAGAGACCGGTATACTATTCAATATTAAAAACGACAAGAAATTAAGGTGAAGTAATCTAACGATCGATCTGTATCTCAATTTATCTTTCTTTTTTTTTTTTTTGCGTATGAAAATTCAGAATTAACCTAGTTTTACTTTCCGCGGCCACAAAAGATGCGAATTATAAAAAAAAATTAAATGAAATATCAAGATTCTATCAGCTTCTGAATTATGTTTGCCTTATCGTTCATGGAAAGTTGGAAAGTTCTATAAACTTGGGAGTACCAAGTGTCATTTTTGGGGATATGATTCAGCAGATCACAGCGTAATCCACACAGCTCGGTGGGGAAGAACAGAGTAACTCGTATGCTCAAATCATAATTGTGGAATTTTATCTGGCAATTTTAGAATGGACAAAATGAAATATTAAAGTAACGAGAAAGAGAAACATAATTACATTTTATATTTTAGTATGCTTCACAAGGGCGTTAATCTATTACCCCAATTTTGCAAGCGCAATATCATTCTCATATCTTTGTTGTTGTTGCTGTTGTTGTTGTTATTATTATTATTATTATTATTATTATTATTATTATTATTATTATTATTATTATTATTATTATCTTCTCTGCGAACAAACATATGACTACAATAATTTTAATTTTAAAATAATATATTAGTCACGCATATGTCGTTTTAAGTGGAAAGTTGGTTTTAAAATACATGTATATGCATCGTTTTACATAATCATTGCTTCTTTTCTTGTGATTTTTAAGAGGTACATGTATTAGTGAGTAAGGCCCTATATTCATCGCCCATTAAGGGGGAGGGGAAAAACCTCTCATTAAGCAACAACAAACACTCTACGTTGGTAATGTAAACAGCGATCATTGGCCACATGCAATCATTCATGACTGAGACTGGACATAACTCTCCAAACCTACTACATGTAAACTATAATCATGGATGTACCCACGTCCACCCTTATCGTGAACGGGGCCAGTCTATCTTGGCTGCACCAAAACTTCGCGGTGGTCGCGTGGGACGGAAGATTTATTAGTTGGCGTGTGGTCCAGAGACATAACCATTGGTTGCGACTTTTCTTGTGTGGCGTTGCTTGCCAAGGCCGTGCGAAATGATCGTGTTGATGACTCCGTTAAAAAAACAACAAAACAGATTAAACCAAAACCAAAAACAAAAAATATAACCAAAAGTACCCAGTTTCTCTCATAAATAAGAAGTGATTCATAAATGGTCTGTAGAATAATCTTATAATCATGTCTGTAGTCTGGCGTCACACGTGATAAAGGTAGGTATGATTTATGCTGTCTCTTGTATTATGACCAGGAAATCCCAGCAGTTCACAGGATACATTGTGTAGTTGACGTCATTTGTTTGGGCGTCACGAAGTGTAGTGCTGAGTGTCGAGGAGAAGCCTGCATATACGGAAAGTCTATTGTGTTGCCTTATAAGGCTTCCTATTCAGCCATGCATGAATAATAAGAGTGAAACGAAAGGCGATAAAAACTCCCCAGCTTAATCAGTCGGGTAACCACAACCAGGACCTGGGAGTGGGGATTGAACTTGAAAGCCAGCTACCCGAGTCAGTGGGAGTGGTCTCCGTTGAGAGCTGACGGGAATCGCAGGTTTCCTAAATTTAGACTAGGCAAACAGTAATGTCTTAAAATAAGTAGTGTATGTGCAATGTACTGACTAGTGTGCTGAGTACTTTATCTGGGAAACTGGATATAATTTTTTTCCCTTTGAAATCGAGTTCGCGTCGTCTTGGGTGCTTCGATTATGAAAACATGTTGGCTTATATTAATGGGTAATAGGAACACAGTGGTTTCTGTAGTATAGATTGATAAAAATTGTTGCCATGCATTCGATTTAGACATCAGTGTAATGCTTCATTCTCTCTCTCTCTCTCTCTCTCTCTCTCTCTCTCTCTCTCTCTCTCTCTCTCTCTCTCTCTCTCTCTCTCTCTCTCTCTCTCTCTCTCTCTCTCTCTCTCTCTCTCTCTCGGTTCTTTTCTTGAACAATTTCTATCTTCTCGAATATATTTTTCCGCTTCTTTTAATTTAAATGCGCCAAGTTAAACGTAATTTTTTTCACCCTTAAAAGAGAGGGAGCTGATAGAATTCACATTTATACATACTATATATATATATATATATATATATATATATATATATATATATATATATATATATATATATATATATATATATATACATATATAAATACACACTCACAAACACATGCATATTCATATATTTATTTCGTTGCAAGAGAGTTTATCGATGATAAAAGATTCAAAATAACATTGCTCCTTTTTTTATTCGTTGTTACTAATTTTTATTCAAACAGGTGTGAAAACAGGACATGACAATTGTTTTTAATCTTTCATTAAACAGTCATGCAAATTTTATTATTATTTATCTGCCTAGCTAACTTATTTAAGGCGCCTGGGGTGCTCTGGTATTAGAACGTTTGGCTGATACTTTAGAGATCAAAATCATGTTAGATATTTACGCCATGCCCTCTGATACTAAAAAGAATCAGTCCCGCTATTTGACTAAAGTGCTCAACTCCCTCTTTGCCTCTTTCATGATTTTGTAAAAGAAATTAAGGTTTCATACTAACTATTGTTTTTGTACACTTTTCGCGTGTAGGAACTGGAAGTTCTGCTAATGGAACCAGTGAAAATGCTAAAAGCAAAAATCGTCATCGCAATCTTATAATAGCTCCCATTTAATAAATGGTATGTTGAATCAGTGTTGCGGATCCCTTTTGTTTGAGCGTTGTTGCGGTTCTGAATATATACCGTGTCTGTGCAAGAGTAAGGTCATTCTTTGGCGCTGGCATGTCTCTTATGTTACAGGTAGCGTCTAGCATACAGAAAAAAAATAATAGGAAATGATACTGGTCTAGATCATCAATTTTTGTCTCGGAAGTGTTAATCTATTGAAACTTGCAGTTATATTCTTTATTTTATACTAGTCTGATATAAGCTGGTTTATCTAGAACCTAGAAGCAGAAGATGCACTCAGGCTTTAAATAATTATCTCGAGTACACGGTAGAGTTTGCTAGTAGTTTTATTCAACCTTACAAAAAAATTACCATTCTTATCAGTTCGATCTAAAACAGTCGCGTGGTTTGTTTACAACTCTTTGACTTTGAGCTCATTAAAGACTTTCCGTTTAGAGACTGTTTTCATTCCTATGAGACGTTGGTAAACTTTTATTAAAGTAGGCCTGCCTTTCAACCAGCCGAACATCCTATAACCATGCACTTCTCCTCGTCCTATCATCAGAAGGTTTGTTGACAGTTAATTGTGACGCAGCACGGTAAACCTAGCGTGAGCTATCACTTGTATCAGATAGCAGGCTCGACATTCCAGGCCTGCCCTTACCTGGTTTGCCTGGCTGCGGGTCTTCATCCCGCCCTCGCCCACGCGCCATAATCCGACGTCACCTGTTAAGCATCTTATCATTTCCTGTCTAGCCGCCCGACTGACATGAACATAATAAAGAATGGGGGCAACAGACTGATCTTTTGAAGAGATTTTGGTTTTGAGGTCGTTGAAAAGCCGTGCGTCCTGTTCCGCACCAGTATCTTAATATTGTGTGTTGTTGTAAAACGTTAATCTTTTGACACAAATTGTATTGTACGCCTTTCGTTTAGAATAATATTATTGAGCTGCCCTTTCTTTCTGTTTGGTCCTCTCTGTCTGACTGTCTGTCTGTCTGTCTGTCTCTCTCTCTGTCTCTCTCTCTCTCTGTCTCTCTCTCTCTCTCCTCCCCCTCCCTTCCTCGCATCTCTTCTATTCCTCCTCATTCAGAAAGATAACTCTTTACTGTTTTACTTTTTAATGTGCTCTTCCTTCATTTTCTCTTCGATGTAGGAGTGGGTTCCTCCATCTTTTTCTTTTTTTTCTTCCTCCTCCACCTCCTTTTTGTTGATTAGTCCTGAGAAACTGTTTTTATAGGGTAGGCTTTTAACGTTATCCATTCAGTCGCCATCTTTCCAGGGTCACCTTCGTCGCGATAAATCATGCGCCTAGATTTTTTATCTTTTCAAAGGCCGAAAATTTCCTTGTTGTGAATAAGCAATGTCGAAGAATTAAACAGTCGTAGGGTAACCTGGGGCAGGTTGTAACACGGGGTAAGTTGTAACAGACATGGCTTGGGGCGAAAATTTAGTTCTACACCGCCAAAACTTATTGACCGAATGGTTTTTGCAACGAAGCTTCCCTCTCTGTATTTTGGCGGCCATTGCGTACGTTCGGAAAAAAGTTGTCTGCTGAACTCATTTTCAAGCACCGGTGAGTAATTTTATAGTTTCGACTAATATTTGTTCATGTACTAACAAATTGACTTAAACTTAACCCGTTTATAATTTTGTATGATTCTTTAAGCTTTTATCAATGGCATTCATAGGCATCTAGTCTGAAGGGTTGAATAGGAAGGGCATTTTACAATGAAAACAACAGGAACCATGGGTGGGGCAGGTTGTAACAGTACGCCGGGGGCACATTGTAACACTGTTACAACTTACCCCAGTTTAATTTATTCACATTTTTTGACGGTTGTAAGGGGGGAAGTGTATTGATCATTATTTTGATTAGAGAATACTGCACAATGGCTTCTAAATTATGACTAAAACTAAGAATATAAAAGCACTATTTTGTAAACTAAACGCTTCCTTGTCGTTACTGTTATGGGATAGCTTTTTGTGACTGTAGGTTCTTGGCATATTTTCATTTTATGTTATCTTTTTATCTTTTACAGATTCGCAAAAATGGTGAGGAATTATCAAAGAAAAACTGAGCGAGCTGAAGTGCCACAGGAATTGTACAATACAGCAATGCAGGAGGTAGACAGTGGCAAAACCATTAGACAAGCTGCAAAGGACCATGGGCTTTGTCGTGTGAGTCTGCATCGGAGGTTAAAGAAGCGGGAGCAGGGAGAGGCACCTTGCATGGGTTACAGCAAACATGCACAAGTTTTTAGCCAGCATCGGGAACAGGAACTTGCACGGTACGTGACCTGGTCTGCAGAACTACGCTACGGCCTGACACCTGTAGAAGTAAGGGAGCTTGCTTATCAGTGTGGGGAAAAGTTCGCTATCAGGATGCCCCCCTTCATGGAGCGAGAACCGGCAAGCTGGAGAAGACTGGTTTTCTGGTTTTAGAGAGCGCTACCAGTTCTCACTTCGAAAAGCTGAGAATACCAGCTTAGGGCGAGCTATCGGCTTTAACAAACCAGCTGTCGACCTTTTCTTTGACAACTTGGAAAACGTTTTGTCTAGGCAGAACTTCGGACCTCATCAAATATACAATGTCGATGAGACAGGTATGTCAACAGTTCCGAAGTCATCAAGAGTGGTGGCAAAAACGGGAACAAGGTCAGTAGGTCGAGTCGTGTCAGCCGAAAGGGGGACTCTGGTGACACTAGTCTGTGCCATAAATGCCATAGGGAATTCTGTGCCTCCTATGTTCATTTTCCCGAGGAAGACATACAGGGACCATTTTATCCGAGGAGGTCCACCTGGATCAATCGGAAGGGCAAATGGATCCGGTTGGATCAAAGAGGAGGATTGGCAGAGCTATGTGGAACATTTCATCAAATTCACAAGACCCTCACAAGATTCTCCAATACTTCTATTTTTGGACAACCACGTGTCCCACTTGTCCATACCAGCCATCGACCTGTGCCGTGAACATAACATCACCCTCCTGTCACTTCCACCACATTGCTCACACAAGCTGCAGCCCCTAGACAGGGTGGTTTACGGCCCGCTAAAGACCTATGTCACCAGTCGATGCCACGCTTGGACCAGGGAGAACCCAGGGAAATCCCTGAGCATCTACGATATCCCTGGCATTGCTGGCAGTGAGCTTCCCCGAGCTACGACACAGCACAACTTGATTGAGTCTTTCCGGTGTACTGGAATATGGCCCATGAATCGGCACGTTTTTACAGACAGGGACTTCGCAGCCTCTTTGGTAACCGAGCGTCCGCTGATACCATCAGGCTCTTCATCAGATCCGAGTGGCCCACCACCTTCTGCCCCAGGACCAAGTGGCCCACATGCTGCCCCAGGACCGAGTGGCCCCCCACCTTCTGCCCCAGGTCCGAGTGGTCCACCACCTGCTGCCCCAGGACCGAGTGGCCCACCTGCTGCCAAAGGTCCGAGTGGCCCACCTGCTGCCCCAGTTCCAAGTGGTCTGTCAACTGTCCCAGGTCCAAGTGGCCTGCCTAGTGCCCCAGGACCAAGTGGTCTGCCTGCTGGCCCATCAGCATCAACTCCTGCCACCCCGTCAAGATGTCCGACCAGCCAGGGCGCTTTCTCCCCAGAGCTGGTTATGCCCTTTCCTCAAGCAGTTAGGGCAGCTAATAATGGCAATGGTAACGACAGACGCAGGAGGAAAAGTGCCATCCTAACTGACAGTCCTGTCAAAAGACAGCTTGAATTGAACAAGGCCAAGAAGCCCAGAACATCGAGAACGGCGAGGTCAACTAATACCGGGCAGCCAAAGAGTCATAAGCGTGTAGGAAAAGCACAGCCTAGGAAACGACAAGCGTCACCAGTTTCCTCGTCTGACTCTGACGACGAAGAAGAGAACATCTGTTTGGTCTGCACCGAGCATTTTCATGACAGTCGTAGTGGAGAAAAATGGGTCCAGTGCTCTGGCTTTAACTTTTGGGCACATGAAGACTGCACAGACATCGGATCCAGGACTCTTCTTTACATATGTCAGAACTGTCTATCTGATTAAAAAAATATCCTTTCTAACCTTTCAATCAGTATAAATAAAATATTCCTTCCTTTCACACAAAAATGACATTTTGGCTTATTTTAATAATACGTTTAACTGTTACTATACTGTTTCAATGTGCCCCAGGGTCTGTTACAACATGCCCCAGTAATGGGGTAAGTTGTAACAGAGGGCAGAAGAGAAGACATGTGGCGTGGTTCGTAAAATAATGTTCCAAATTGTCTGAAACGTATTTTAAACGTGCGTGTCACTAGGCTTTCTGTATTTAACATAGTTGTAAACTTATATCTCATATACACCCGCGCTTATGGTCTTTTAGAAAAAAGTGTTACAACTTGCCCCGGCTTACCCTACCTTTCTCTTTCCTTATTTCAAGCTCGTTAAGATTTATTGTTGTGGTGAATCGAAAACATTCAAAACATTGCCTAATTTCAATTTAATACTTTCGCTGTGTCCCCAGAACGAACCCTCAGAGATCCTACCTCATGTTTACCTCGGCGATGTGTCTCACTCTGCTCAACAGGCACTGTTAGAGCAGCTTGGTATCACGGCGCTCTTAAACGTGTCGTCCAGCTGCCATAACCACTTCCAGGCCAGCTACACCTACAAGAATGTGACGGTCTCCGACAACATGGACGCCGACCTCATATCTTGGTTTCCTGAGCTTATCGATTTCATCGGTGAGTAGGAGGAGGAGGAGGAGGAGAAGGAGCAGGAGCAGCAGCAACAATAGTAGAAGAACATGTAGCAGCAACACTAGTAGGAATAGCAGCAGCAGCAGCAGCAGCAGCAGCAGTAGTAGTAGTAGTAGTAGTAGTAGTAGTAGTAGTAGTAGTAGTAGTAGTAGTAGTATTAGTATTAGTAGTAGTAGCAGCAGCAGCAGTAGCTGTAGCAGCAGCAGCAGCAGCAGTAGTAGTAGTAGTAGTAGTAGTAGTAGTAGTAGTAGTAGTAGTAGTAGTAGTAGTGGTAGTGGTAGTGGTGGTGGTGGTGGTACAATTTGCAACACATATAACATATAGCTTTGTTGTCAATATAAAGTACTGACAGCCTGTTTAACTAGTTCAATGCGAACAGAAAAGTCTACTATGAAAGATAATTTTAGGCGCATTTCAATGCAGAACCAGAAAGGACATTCCACATGTGATGCTACTTTGACCTACCTTCTAGTAATTCGAATATTACTATTAATATATTAGCATTATATACATATTTTTTTTTCCATTGCATTCTTTTGAAAAAGGGCAAACATCCCATTTAAGAAAAAACAACAACAAAAAACGTTAAAAATCCTTGCACCAGTGATATTTAGGCAGACTTTGAATTTGAACAACAACAAAAATTTGAACAGAATAATATCGAGAAAATAAAGACCAAGCGTTTGGTGGCTCTTTTGACACCAGTATTAAGTCAGCTTTCAAAAGTCAATTGAGATCAATATTACACTTATGCTGATCACTCTTGTTATAATTCTTTTTTTTTTTTTAATCAAACTTGTCCAACAAAATAGTCATATGCATTATGACTAAGAAATTGTTGTCGCGTACCAACTAAATGACTGTTTGTACTTTTAAAAAGGAATGGCGATGCGGAATGGTGGGAAGTTATTATCAATTCTTAATTGGTTGATGGCGGTGGAGCGTAAGATCTTTTTCAATTCCTCTACGAAGTAGACAAATTATTTCAGGAACTTTAAGGCCTCTAACCATACCTGATACAGTCTTGTTTCAAGTATTACCTCTCCTCTTCTTGAATGATACATGAAAACGCCAGACCAGTTTCGCACCATTCCCCTCTAATACACTCACGAGCATTGTCGCAGTCAGACACAATGAGTGTATCCAGCGGAAATGCCAGTTTCCACCATGACAAGAATACCTCGACAGCAAACATAACATTATTTTTTGATCGATGGTTGGGCGGAAGTTAATTGCCGGAAGAAGACGAATTATTCCCTCCTCCCCCCTTTTTTCCCCCAGTTCTTCTTCGCGATATTGGAGACGAAGATTTTTTTTATTATTATTATTGATCTGTTATTGTGCGCTTCGCTTGGGATTTAATGGTTACGGCATGGCGTTTAGCATGTTTTAGAATTTAGCTTTTAATGATTCTCAAAACTTGCTTGAATATTGACTGAATCCATTTTAAGCTTTTTTTTTATCACAAAAATTCTTTTTTTTTTTTTTTTTTAATTTCAGGGAAGAATTAAGATGGTGGAAAGGAAAAAAGTATGCGTTTGTATGTTTGTCAGTTTGGGGGGAGGGGGGGAGGGGGGGTGTCGAGCCTGTTGACATTATTTTAGTTGGTGAAGTACAAGAATGACGCACACGAAGAACTCGAAATAGCTGAAACTTGAATATATTATGCATGTAATGTATCTGTGTGTGTGTGTGTGTGTGTGTGTCTTTCTTCCTGAGCAATTGAAAACAAAAATAAAAAAACGAATAACTGGTGACATTATAAAGTAGAAGGTGCGTTCTTCTTAATTCATCAACATTTAAACAACACATGAACACCAGTGTCGTATGAAGAAAATTTAAGGCAAGATTTTCTACACCTATCTATCTATCTATATATATATGTATGTATGTATTTATATAAAATATACATTTATATATAATATATATATATATATATATATATATATATATGGGGGGGAGAGAGAGAGAGAGAGAGAGAGAGAGAGAGAGAGAGAGAGAGAGAGAGAGAGAGAGAGAGAGAGAGAGAGAGAGAGAGACAGACAGACAGACAGAGAGAGAGAGAGAGAGAGAGAGAGAGACAGACAGACAGACAGACAGATAGACAGACAGATCAAAAACGTAACAGAACGAGACACACCGGGCCAGACGTCTTTTTTCTTTATCTATTTGCTGCTAAACATAGTTGGCTGTGGCATAAAATTATGAACATAGCTTTTGCTCAAACTTGTCATCAACAATCCCTACATTGTTGACATTGCGATGTATTCAATATTATTCTTTAGTTGTAAGGGGTATAAGGAGAGGAATCAGTAGATCGAAAATGGTAACGCTGCGCTCTGGGATTTGGGGGGGGGAGAGAGAGAGAGAGAGAGAGAAAGAGGGTTCACTCTTTGCAACTGAGTCTGCTGACAAATGAATACATGTACATAAACGCGCTTTGCATTTTTTGAATGGTATTTTGAAATGCTACAAAGGCATGATGACCTGCTGCAATATTAAAATTAAATTGAAACGCATGAACTGTAGGCGGTCGTGGTTCTTTATAAATTTAAACTATCCGTTTTTTCCCCATAAAAAACGAAAGCAAAAAATAATAAATTAAAAAAAATGATTATATTTTGGCTTATAAATCTACGAATCTTTTTTGTATTTTTTAACATGGATATACTTTATTAATTTAATTTGTAAAATTACAATGGCAACGAATGTGTAATCTGAAGCATAAATACTTAAAATAGTATAAACATATCAGAAGCAAACTTCATCGTGCACAATGTTTCATCAATTTTTTTCCTCAAATCATATCTGCATGACTTAATTTTTCTCTATTTTTTAACACATACATGGTGAGTGTTTTCAGTATGACAACGAGCTTAACATTTTACTTATTTTCTCCTGTCTCCAGAATCTGTGTCTTCCCAACAAGGTCGTGTGCTGGTTCACTGTAGAGCTGGCGTCAGTCGGTCGGCAACAGTTTGTATAGCTTACATTATGCAGAAGCAAGGACTCTCCCTCGACTCCGCCTATGAGTTTGTGAAGAGCAAGCGGCCTGTCATAGATCCCAACATCAACTTCATTAGGCAGCTGCAGAAATTTGAAACACTGCTCAAGTCCAGACAAAAATCTCATTTAAAATCGCGGACAAAGCCATCAACACCTCTCCTCCTGCGGCCAACTCCATGTTCACTCGCATATTCGCTCCAGACCCACTCTGCCCCACTTGTTGCATGCTCCAGCTCAAATCAGCAAACTCAGTATCCATTATCACCAAAAATTTTCACGTTCTCGTCAGATGAGCTGCAGTCCAAGCAAACAGCTGCCACTACCTCAACGTCACCTCCATCTTCAGAGCAAGCTCAAATACAGATGGAAGTCTCCTCTCCTAGTCCAACAATTCCGTCCCACTTTGTTTATCCTGGTGATCATCCCTTAACACTAAAACCAGATCCTTCACCACAGTTCTCAACCCCATCATTGCCACAATTGTCGTTGTCATCACCACTACCTGAGGAGAGACTATCCCCATGTTGTTTGTCCCAGACTGCAGCCTCTCCGTCCCCTGTATGCCATCCTCCTGCCATCGACGTCCACAGACCTGGATCATTGCCGCTGCTGCAGATCACCACCCCGCTCACTCCATGTCATGAGCTTGCTACTTCCCAACAGCGAACTTTTCTGCTTCCTTCCCCAGTGCAGCACCCCTCCACATCCTTTCTTTCATCTCCAGCCCTGAGACCCAGTTCTCCACATTTCTCGTTTTTGCCTCTTGGTCCCGAGGAAGGGACAGAAGCATCTGCCTTGAATTACCCGGAAATTCCAAGGACACCCAGAGAACGTAGAGAGTTTGCTTTTTTTGGTGGGGATTCCCCAAGTCAAGCTAATGGTAGCACCTCTGTTGATATCTGCCCTTCAAGTCCAGCCCATTCACCCTACCTGGGACCCGAACTGTCTTTCTCTGGTTCACCCAGTCTACCTCATTCACCCGTATCCCCTTTGGGTTTTCCATTGTCACCTCTGCATTCACCACTACCTTCATGTGGCTAGTGGTTTCATAAAGAAATTGTGTCGCAAAATTGCCTATGTTTGATAAAAGCAATACTCTGAAAATGCCAAAACTATGATTTATGGTTCAAGAACAAAGTACCTGTATATTTAGAGCTGAAAATTAAAAACAGAATTTAATATTTGACTTGACATGCTTTTGATATCCATAAAATTAAAAAGTTCATTGAATTCATAGTCAAATATGCAGACAAAATAAAATAACTTAGCCACCGGTACATTTAATAGGCCCAAAGCTATGTGATATATTATTTTCTTATGAGGACTCTCAATGATTTTTAAATCAGATGGTCATTCTGAAATTTAAAAATCACTTCATGCTACTTTTAATTTAATACAAGAATTTAAGGGAAAAAAGTACATCTGTTTACGAACTAAACAACTTATTGTCATGACATCTGGAGCTTTAAAAGCATATACTTGAACTTATAGAAGCAATTACTTTTCAGTTTTCCAGACCAGAAGAGACAGCATTGAGAAATTGATTACATTTACATGTACGTTAGTCTTTGGTTGTTTGATGCTTAGTTTTAATTTAATGTTGACATAGTATTGCCTTGCTCAATGCAGTCTTCCAGTTGTGACTGAAATCAGAGAAGAAAAATTGTCTTCATGCCCTTTGATTGTACTTGATATTTATTTATTGTTGAAAAATGTTTTGTACATGTATTTGCCAGAGTACTTGAAGTTTCTGAGAAGTTAAAGAATAAATCTTAATGCTATACACATATTTGTTAATATACCGTGGAAACCTCATGATTCGAATTGTATGGAAATCGATTAAAATTTCAAATTAAGAGGATTTGATTTACTAAAAAACGGGCATTACTGAACCTATTAGTATGACTCGGTATGTTGTGTGCCTGCAACCAGCAACTCTCCCCTTCCCGTTTCACTTTGCTACCAGTATCAGTGCAACTACTGACGCTCCATCCTAGGGCAGAGATTAGCTTTGTTTGCTGATTGAGAGACACACATGTAATACTTTTATAATGCCTTATAGGGTGGTACCAACTTCGAATTAAAAGAATTGAATCAGAAAGACTTCAAAACAAGAGTTAGATTCTAACAAAGCCAAAGAGAAAAAAACAACATATCCTCTTGCAAAATTCGGTTTATCCACTGTATTGACTTATGGTAAAAATAATCCAGCATTTCTTTGAGAATGAGAAAGAGGTGCATTGTATTACAGAGGCAAAGACACCAACAAAATCATCTAAGCTGTTATTACATGGGGTACATAAATTTCATTCCAGCCTGATGTCACCCTAAAGCTAAATTTAATATATGTAATGAAATAGGCAAGACATTTGCTAAGTTGTGTTGTCGAATGTTTTTGTTTACACAAACAAGTATACATGTATTTAACATCCTCACCAAAGTCTCATTTAGTCAATATCATATTTCAAGGTGCTGATATCTTTAATGTACATTAAGAGTATTCATTTGTATTCCATCTTTAGCTCATTTGGAAAATAATACAGGAATTTAATTATCTCCATTTAAATGCAATTCTTTTTTTTTTGCTTGAAAAGTTGAATGTTGAAAGTTTCTCACAGTTTAAGATTTTTAAAACTTTATTATTCTGATCATACACAAAATTCCACTTACTTTAAGTACCTAAAGTTTAAAATCGAGAGCAGGCACAAGAAGTTTTTAGTTTTACAGCTCAGCTGGAACTTTGTTACATTAAACAATATGTGCCTGGCCAGGAGCCAACTGTGCTGACTTTAAATGTTTGGACCACTATTAAGAAATAGATTGTTTTTCTTTTTTAACATACAGCTCTGCCACTTGGCTTTGACTGAGGGCACAATAAGGTTAACCTTATAAAGAGGGCTCTAATGGGTGACCACATTACTATTAATACTAAATATTTATGATAACTTGTAAAGTAGATTCAATACCACCTTGTATCATTTTCATAAAGTGCACTGCAATTTTTCCTTTCCTTTTTTTTTTGTCTTGGCTCACACTAACTTCTTAAGACTTTTTAGCATTTGCAGCTTATTATTTATGTCTAGCATCCAGTCTACAAAGAATTCAATATCACTCATTATTTGAAAAAAAAAAATGCAAATATGAATCACAATGTGTTTTTCCATGCTTCTTGATGGTGAAAACATTTGGCGCTGTTTTGAAGGCAATAAAAATAGAAGAAAAAAATTACTTTCAAATGTTTTTCTTCGATTCAAAATCAAACTCCAAACAGTCAACTTAGTTGGACTGGTTGCAAGACCTGTTTTGCTTTTCACTGACGTAGATGTTGAAAGTTAAATGTAAAATTTTTATCCTTACCTTACAAAATCAAAATATATGAAAATGAGAATGTCTTGACAATGAGATTTAAAGCTGGGGCCTCTGATCTTGCACATTATTCAACTTTGTTTTATCAATGTATATTATTAGATATAATTTCTCACGATCTACCAGTGCGTTCTAAATTTAAATTTCCCTCTGGAAACTTTTCATTAAAAAAAAAAGTTTTAATCTCAGTAAAATAGAGATCATAGCAATTCATATGTGACAAACGAATGCAAGAGAACGAATTTTGTGATGAATTGAAACCAAGAGTCTTGTCTCTTAATTTATAGAACAGTTTATTTTTTATCTCTAAAATGCCATACATGAAAAAATAAAAATTACAATTGGTACACGTACAAGATGTTGCCCAACTCATTTTCAACTGTAAGTAATAATTACATATTTATTTGTTTCAGACTCTAATTTTAAGATAACAGAAAATGCTACTCTTGTTTACTCATGATTATTCCCAACAATCAGTTCATGGGTCTCATTAGCTTGTCATTTTTACTGCTTACATTTATGAATTTTAAACTTTATGTAGAAACTTTATATTGTCTCTTTCATTAAGGAAACTTGATTCCTGATGTCTTCTTTCATTTCCAGTTTCAAAGCATGACATTATAGGATTTGTATAGATCTGACTAAAAAGGCACCAATTGGTCACTAAGTCAGGCAATAGATTAGTGTGTAAAACAAATCCTTAATTTGTATACTGTACTATTATTATCATTTCATTTCCCATTTGGCACAAACATTAAAGATATTCTCCCCATAATGATGTTGAACTCTCAGAAAAATAAGCGGACATTCCTTGTCTTCTGATGGTAACTATTTTCGATCTCTTTTACAATTCAAATCTGATAAAAATTTATCGCACAATATAATCAAAGAACGTTTTCCTCTTACAATAGTTATTTTACATGAATAGATTTAATATGAATACATTGAAATGTAAAACAGATCTACAAACAAATATCAAATGACTGTGAATGTAAACCTTTATGATCTTATTTTACATAAGTTATCAAACAGAGCATGCATTTTGTGTTGATATCTATTTCTGACAACTGATTCTCTTTGGTCTAGACCATTTTTTGGGTTCTGTGTGCCAATTTGCCATTCCCATGTGTGGGAAAGTGTCGGCTGTGGCCAGCATGCGAGCCAATCAAGATTTTAGGACATGGCCTGCCACCCTATCGTCCTTTGGAGAAAAAAAAAATTGTGGGCTGGTTCGAAAACTAGGGCGAGCACTGTGCTTGGTAATATCTAGTATAGAAACTCTTATCTTGTGTATCTATTGTGCTATACAATTAAGATGTTTTCTTTCTTTTCAAAGTGATGATTAGTCTTCAGTTTGAGAGAACTGTGTAGTCTGCAAGCTTTTTGGGATTTTGTGGCCAAAAATCAAGAAGCCTGTAGACTTTTGAGATTTCATGCTCCCACCAATGCATTCCTCATTAAGGAATCAGTTGTTTTTTCTTTAAAAAAAAAAAAAAAAAACGTCGAAGGCCTAGCAATTAGCATATCATGTGAACTTTTTCTTTCACTTGTACATCTGTATCTGACATTAATAAAGTGTATGCACTTATGTATGTCGAAGAAAGGCAATTATAAAACTTGTTCCTTTGTGTCAGGTTTTATAAATTTTATTCCATAGATCTTTAATTTTAGCAATTACAGTTTGTAATAAATGTTGCATGGAATTATGTAAAAAGTTCAAATTATTTATTGTGAAAATGGATAAAACTTTTATTGATTGTTTAAAGCAGAAGCATTATTAAAAATTGATTAAAACATACTAAATGTTTTTAATAACTTAGTATGAAAAGAAATTGATTTTGATTTCAATTAATACATGTACCAGGTACCATTACTTTTTCATCCACGTCACAGTACATGAAAAAACTTAGTTGTAAAGGCAGTGCAGCATCGTAAAGTTTTTATGAGCATCTACAGACCTTCATACCAAAAAGTCTAGTTTAACTTAAACTTAGTAAAACCAAGACATCCTATAACCGATTTGCCTGTCAATGCAGTGCCATCCAACTTACATGGGCTCACTCTCAAGATCTGAGGTGACAACATGTGGTTCTGCAATGGCGCAAAACACCTTTTCAAGTGAATTTTGCAGACATGCACATTATTCGTACTGCTTTCAGTGAGAATGGCAGAGTATCTTGATGATGACACAAGTTTTCTTTTTTCAAAATTATATCTTTATCTGCTTCAGAATCAAATGCTTTGACAAAACCAATTAGGCTTTGATATGCTGTTTCTTTCATCAGTTTGTTGCTAACGTTTTTTTTTTTTACTTTCCTGAAACACTCATGCGACCAGTTAATGTAGCGAAGCTCGAGAACTTTTTCTTTCCACCAAAAGCCATTTTGAATTCAAATATGAACATACTAAAATGATTGATACAATTAATTTTTATGAAACTTGAGAATCCTAGTGAAGAAAGCTAATCCAGTCAAAACAAGATGAGACTAGGCCCAGAGTCTAGTGGCCGAAACAAATGCATAAATGAACCTTGAGCTCTACAAGTATAATAATTAATATACATATTGTTTTGCAGGTATTTTTTTAACAAGTGTTTGTATATACATACCTGCTTGAAGATTAAATCTGTTTGCATAAAGGAAGGAAGCAATAAATTGGGTGTTTTGCACATAGCCTTTGCTATGAGGCAGGGGCGCTGATTTAAAAAAATGTCACTTTAAAATTTTTCGATCAATATTTTTAAAGTTTGCAGACCAAATTTCTATTTCCTGCCTTGTGGTACTTTGAATCTGTCTGGAGCTTATTTACAGGCGGACCTGATACCAGAAAATCAAGCACAAAGAACTTTTTGGTTCCTCTGTTCATTCTATCAGATTAACATGGCAATCTGCTGGTGATGGAGAAACTGTCACATAGAACTGAAGGTTTGGATCGGGCTATGATTTGTTTTCCAGCAGTTCAAAACTTTGAAATGAGTTTACCCATCAAGATCTGCTGCAGGCATGATATTGAAAAAAATAGAGACATAAACTATAGAACCTATATACCATTGCCACAGAATAGAGGAAGAAAGTGAAGACAGAGCTAAAAACTCACGATTACTAAAAACTGATAATATTACAAAAACTACTGCTGCTGACTACTATCCTACAATTATTTTAGCTGTTGTTAGAAAAGTTTTATATCGACCAACATCTTCTCCATAATTTTAAGATTTTCCTAAATATCCATGTGGTGTAATATGCTGTAAGCCTTTCTGGCTGTGGTTTTAGCAAGTTTGCTACAATGCTATACCATAAAGAGACAATAACTTCAAGTAAACAGAGAAAGACCTCATAATATTTAATTAAATCATTTTATTGCAAACTAAAATTAAAACTATATGAACAATGAGGAAACGGAATCAGAAGCTTTCAAACATGGTTGATCTTTTTGCTGCCAGTGCCTTCAACGCATCACAACTCTACTGCCATAAAAGACTATGAAGAAAAAAAAAAAAGAAAATGTGTAATGTAGAAATAAACATTTATACATGTATATGTTGCAAAGATTAAAATGGAAAATAAATGATGATACAATTATTTTATTTCTAATTAATGTACAAAGGCTTTAAGTTATTCAGCTGTTTCATCAAACAATGCTAATCATTAAAAAGGTAGAAAAAAAAATCAAATCTATGGACACATTGTAATTTGTAAAGTCTCCAAATAAAGCTGTATTAAGGAAAAAAGAAGAAATCTTAGAAGTTAGAGCGAGAAGTGCAGATGGGAAAAAAGAAGGAAATACTCCTAATTCTATTAATAAATACACAAGCTTAAAGTATGGTTTCAATTTTTTAAACATCTATCCTTATTTACAGCATTTAAAACATACATTTACAGCTAAACATTTTTTTAAATTGCATATTTACGAAGTGGACCCCATCTAGACATTAAAATTTTGATGGATGATTAGAAGGAAAATAACTGGGTGCAAGTAATTCCAAATTCACTTTTCGAGTACACAAAATAGACACACCTATGTCTTAAGCATGATACTAAAGCATATTAACAGTCCTTTTGCTAAATAAACATTAATTGATAAAGTTAAGGCACAGATAAGAAATGAATACTACAAAAAAAAAAAGAAAAATAGGTGTTGATCAAATTAAAAAAATACATTATTTTAATATTAACCAGACATCATATTTATGTAATATTCTCCAAAATTTGTTGTCTAAAGGATTTGAAAATAAGTTTCAATAAAATTTTTTAACAAATTAATTGATTTACATAAGTTATAGATCTCTTCATGAAAAAAAGGTAATAGATGCAGTTTAAGAGGAGATTAAAAAGCAGTTTAAAAGAACTTAGATGCCAGTCAAATAAGACAGTGTAATAATGAAACTGAAAAATCTATCTAGACTATACTGAAATACAAGGTATACATATCCTATCCGAAAGAATAAAATATAATGTTCTGCAAAATCATAGTAATATAGGAAACCAAATAGGTGCTGTACTCAAGACTTTCCAAGCATCTCTATCCCTTAGGGCTTTTAGTGCATCATTCACTGGTGCTACTCTTTTACTTTGGCCACTTTGTTAGTCCATCTAGCATCTTTTCACACTGTTTTGCCCTAATGCGTTTTCCTTCGATCATTCCAATTGTCACAAGATATTATAGTTCCTCTCCTCACCATATGGCCAAAAAAGATTGCCTGGTGTTTATGTATTCTATTTTCAGTGATCTTGAGCCAGCTTCTTGTCACACCGTTTCTTTTGATTTCTTTGCAGTTAATGAGATTCATAGCATTCTCCATAGGAGTAAATAATATAGTCACAGCAACAAAAATTAAAAGACCTGTTAAATTTTATCCATATATTTTTTTTGAAATGTCAAGGAAAACTAAGCCTCTGTCCTTTGAGATGCATGCAGAATTCTTATATATTCAAAACTTTCTTCAGACAAACTGATAATATTTTACAAGCAAAAAAAGAAATTAGAGAGAAGAGAGAGAAAAAATCCTCTTTACAGCCTCTTAGCCACACCCCTTCTCTTCAAAACATTTGTACTTGGAGAGTGTAAAGGCAAAGCTGACAAAATTATAGGAAGACTTGTAATGTAAAATGTAGTCAAAAAAAAAAAAATAATATTTCTGTACTAAAGCACATTTCAATTATGTATATTAAAAATTCATATCAGGGTTTCGAATATAGAGGAAAACATACCTTAGTGGAGATAATGGAGGGTTTCCTTCATCAGCACCCTTCATGAAACCTTAGAAAAGAGAAGAGAAGAAAAAAATACACTGTAACACTAAATTCAAAACTAGCAAATGAGTGTGCTCAACTTAAGATTTGGATAAATTCGTTTTTGTTCATAATTACATGTGAAGGTCAATTTTATTTCTGATCTTTCTCTTATTCTAACACTTACACTAAAAAAGGATGTACATTCCTATAACTCAAAAGGTTAAAGCCCTTGCTTTTGACAATTTGATGCACAGTTGACCATATATATATGTTAAACAAAAAATTACTGGCTAGGGACCATTCTTTACCCCAAATTACTCATGTGTCATATTTATTTACTTGTTTCAGTGTATGGAAATTATGCTAGGTAACCAGTAGCCTGCAAATATACAGTTGCGTGAAAATAATCTGGATAGTTCGAATTCTCAGATATTTTGAAGTCTTTTAGTTTGTTGGGTTTTTTTTTTTTTGTAACAAAAAAAAATTATGCACAATCCATTTACTTGCTGACTAGTTGTGTTGATTTTATTTTTTAAAAAGTTTGTTTAATGGTGAGACTTAATATTGTTATTTTTCACTTTAAATAAAGTTCATTTTCTGTTTGAAATCCTACGTTGGATTGAAAACACTTCCTTATGATCAGTACTCAGAAGAGGGTCAAATATTTTTCCCCGGCCAAACTTGAAATCTGCGGTATAATTGAACATATCGGCTGAACTCACCCTAAGCTTTAAAATTGTATTAACTTAATGAATTTGATATGCTGAACACAAATATAAAGGTTTTAGGTATTTTTTTACCTGTACACCCAACTCGCATTGGCATTTAAAGTGATGTTTTTCTGTTAGATTTTGATGTGCTGAGTACGAATTTGAAGGTTTTATTCGCCGCAAATAAATAGTTTTTGAAATATATGACTGTTTATTTTGGATTATTTCTTCTTTCTTAACCTATTTAAGAGTATCGATTTACTCGAGGTAGGTGCCCTTTTTGCATGTTAATTACTTCCGTCTTTTGCGCATGCGTATTACTTTCTTTTTAATTACTCTTTGCGCATGCGCAATCAAATTACTCTTTGCACATGCCCAATTAAAGGCGCGTCTTTTGTCTCATTTCATTGTCATTACTCATTGGCTCAACAGCTGATTGTTTTGATCGTGATCGTGATTTTCTTCATGGCTGCTTGTGATAAGTGTTCTTTCGATTATTTTCAAGTTATAGCTGAATTTCATAATAACGACGCTAAGTCATTAGCTTTTTTCCAATCTCATAGTGTTTTACCATCAGAAGTAATTTGTCCACATTGTTTATCTCAGTGTAATTACTGCGAGGATCAGAGTGTTTGGCGCTGTAGGAAGTCTAGTGTAGTTCCTAAATCTAAGAAGCGACGGTTTTGTGGTTTTTCTGTTTCGGATTATAAAGGATCATTTCTTGATCACACCTATATTGCCCCGTGGAAAGTGTTACTATTTATTAATCACTTTCTTAGTCACTTGTGGGACCACAGAACTGTGTTAACGTGTGGCGATCTTTTTGTAGCGAGGTTTGCAATCACTGGTTCTTAAATCAGGAGCAGATAGGAGGTGAAGGAGTTGAAGTTGAAATTGACGAGCCTCAGTTTGTAAGAAGGAAATACGAGAGGGGGAGACTTTTGAACGACATATGGCTGTTTGGTGGCATAGAAAGGGTTACAAAAAAAAGATTTGTGGTAGCACTCACTGGGGACATAGATGAGAAGCGTAACAAAGAAACACTTGTGCCTTTAATTCTGAAATATATTTTAAAGCCTGGTACAACTATTTATAGTGACGCGTGGGGTGCCTATAGAGGATTGGGGGAAATTAATAATTACACGCATAAGGTTATAAACCATTCTGAATATTTTGTGGATCCGGAGGATAGCACTATACATACTCAGAACATTGAGCGCCTCTGGAGGGATATTAAAGAGTGGAGTAGGAGGCCCGGAGTGCGCTCAAAATATCTGCACCAGTATTTGGCCCGATATTTATTTATTACTGGGACAGAGGAAAAAAATTTACTGCATTCATTTCTTACTCAGGCTGCTCTTCTTTATCCTCCGCAGGGAATGAAAAAACACAGCGAAATAGAGGAAGATAGTGATACGGAGGTGTTCGAAGCAGCAGAGACGGAGTAAAGGTAAGAGCTGTATTTATTACTCTCTTTTTTCTCTTTTACCGTATGCTGTTTCTTGTCTTTTCGGTTCATCTTGACCTGGAATTGATCGTATTATCAAGTGAAAGTAGCTTTACTTTGGGGGGGTGGGGGGTTCCCCCCCCCCCCAAATTTTAGTACTTATACATTTTCAGTGGGGGGGGTCTTCCCCCCCCCCCCCCCAAATTTTTTTTATTTATCTTGTTAAAATTCCATAAAATTGCGCCTTTATAGTATTACGTAATCGGGACTACTTTCACTTATAATGCGATCACGGTCAAGGTCGACCGGAAAGACAAGAAACAGCACTCTTGTGAGTGTGGGTGTAGAAGTAAAAATTTACCAGGTTTTATTCCTCACAAATAAATACTTTTCAAGATATAAGCTTTCTTGAGTTGCTCTAAAAGTCCTTTAAACTACAAGTTTCAATTTTGTCGGGAAACAGTCAATTGTGAAGCCCAACATGAGGTGGGCCGATATCTGCAAATTTACCAAACCTGCATAGTGTCGGGTGTTCCTCTTATTCTCTTCCAAATACAATACTAGATCTAGTAGGCCGTCTTGTTTTAAAATTGAAATTAAAAATTTATTTGCATGGTAATAGTATAGTATCAATGTCGGTACAATGCCAGAATAATCCCAGGACCTTATAGGCCTTATAATGTAAAATTAAAAAAATTGTTGTTAGCAGACAGGATTGAGATGGTCCCATAAGCAAATAGGGCGTTACATCATGAAACCTACAAACTAGAATCTAGCCTTTAGGCTTTATTGATATTTTGATCGTACCTAAAACCAAAATTGTTGGAAGAAATCCATAATAAAAAACAACTCTTGTGCCAGTCATAAGTGTTGTGACTCTTTCCTTCATTTCCGGGGACATTTTGCTATGTTGAGTTTGTAATCTCTATTAGATCTAGATCTAGAATCTATATCTATCTAGACTATTTGTTTCAGGAGAGTCTTGGTTTAAATGTTGAATGTACTGTCACTATAGATCTAAATAGATCTTGACAGTCTCACATCAGTTCGTAAGTTTAAAGTATAGAGACCAACAATGTATTAAATCTGATTATTCAATTCATTTATTGTTAAAGATAAAAGCCCTTCAGTGATGTGAGCTAGATCTAGGCATAGATTTAGGATAGATTAGTCCTGCTTTTAGAAAAATCTAGAGTTCGAGCAAAAAAGTCAAAATTTTGTGCCCTGACCGCTGAGCACATTGAACGTACTATCAATAGCCTAGTTATTACTTCGAAGAGAACTTTTTGCTTATTCTCTTAAAGCACAAAGTAATCGATAAACAACAAACGTCTTCCTCGTGTTTCTCGTTTATTATTATTATTATTATTATTATTATTATTATTATTATTATTATTATTATTATTATTATTATTATAATTATTATTATAATTATTATCATTATTATTATTATATAACAAAATTATTATAAAAAAAACTTGTTATATAATTACAATAATGTATTCAGTGCATAAAAATGGCACATATCTGTTTCACTTCTATGAAGTTATGTATTGCACTTATTCAATAAAAGATCATACTCTGGAACAAAGTGTCATCTCTGTTTAATGCTTAGCTTATGATTATGTAATAAAGTCACATTTCATCGTACATCAATAACAATAGTCTTTCCATGTGGTGTAGAAATATTGAAAAAAAAAAAAATTTTTTTTTAAATGCAGGAGACAGTAATATCCTACCATTCGTGAGAGAAGTGGTACGGCACGAATCGGATTGCGAACAAAGATCTCGTATTTTTTTTTTAATGTGCGTATGTAAGTGTAAAACGGATCGTGACAGTTCTTTAACATACTCATATCACACAAGGTCAAGGCTCAAATCACGAGGGCAATAAAAATCCTAATACATGTAGTAAAAAAAGCAATAACAAAAAAAAGCAACTTGAGATACGATATGATGAGATCACGAGGACACGATATTGCCAAGCGAAGAAGAGGAAGTAAGATACATTTTGTAATTACCACGCATTCATAATCACAATTACAATGTGCATAACAGACCGATCTGCTACCGAATATGAACACTCACATATAATGTTGTCTTCTTTAAGTTTTTTCTCACTCTGTTCACAATGTATGTTTTAAACGGTTGTGGTACTAAAAAAGATAAAATGGGAAAAACTGACAAAGCGCAAGCTGGGTTAAGGAAGGAAGAAAGAAAGAGAGAGAGAGAGAGAGAGAGAGAGAGAGAGAGAGAGAGAGAGAGAGAGAGAGAGAGAGAGAGAGAGAGAGAGAGAGAGAGAGAGAGAGAGAGAGAGAGAGAGAGAGAGAGAGAGAGAGAGATGAAATGAATGTTTAATGACAAGAAATTAAAATGCTTCGTTGATTTCTACGAGACTAGCATGAAAATCTGAAAAAGAAAAAAAACTAATCGACTTGTACGTATATTAGTATCACCTAAAGAGTAACAATACAACTTCTCGGCGTTTAGCACACATGGTCTTGTGAAAAATTACAATTTCTAAAGAGTCCTAGCATATTATACATACCACAGTACCAAATCAGGCGTGTACAAAGTTTGAAGAAAGAAAAAAAATGAAATGCGTCATGAGATATTACAAAATCAGAGCATGTTAGGTCTTGCTCTTACAAATTTTGAAATGTATTAAAACAGATTTCATTTTTTTCCATATTAAACTTTGTACATGGTATCGAAAGTGTTGAAATAATTATGGAGATCAAATTTTCAAAGTCAACCCAGTAAAACTTATGAACAAGCGCATTGTTTTTCATATCAAGAAAACAACAACAACAACAACAACAACAACAACAACCGATTCCTCTAAAGCAGATCCATAAGAACTAGAATCAGTACTGGAAAAAAAAAAAAAAACGGTAAAAGAGGTTATTTCCATCAAGTTGAATAAATAATAATGTACATATTCCATTCAGATTTTTTGTTCATAACTTTTAATCTCAATCATATGCATCTATATAATGGAGGTAGGTGAAAAATGAGGTCCATCTAACCAAACATTTCTAGATTAGCCTACCTAGGGTCGTCAAATCGGCATAAAGCTATACATTTTCCTAAAGATTGGAGTGGTAATATTATTTTTCACCAATGTAGTATTTGTCGAAAATGAAAGACAAAAGTGTGATTATTATTTTCTGAAAAGAAAAAGACGAATGTGCGGACTATTTCTTGTAAGCACAGCTGGGCAGAAATGACAGGAAAGAAACTGAATGTACTCATACAATGTGGGCGGCGGCATATCTAAAACTGTCTGGAATAGATCTATATCAACTCCTTTTACGCTTACAGATTTTTTTTAGAACATTATGTACATTCAATAACTGCACGGCTAAAGACTCCCTCAAGACAATGCACTTTTAAGCACTTAATGCGAAAATTCAAAGCTTTCTAATAATCGTTTGAAAAGGATCTATAAACATATTGGGAAAGTATAGAATTAGTCTATTTTTTTTTTTAATTGCAAATCTAAATTTTGTGTTAAGGATAAGAATTATCGAACTATCTAAAATGTAAGTAATGATGGGTAGGTGGAGGCATATATCCAGATCATTTAAGTAAAAGAGTACACATCAAGACCCCAACCCCGGTAAATTTATAATATCATGGTCCCGTTCTTAGCTTGTGTAATTAAACTTCTTTGCAAGCTAAAACAATCGGGAGCCTCTTCTTTCCACGCAAACGTACTTTGTAGGATATTATGTAAAACTAAGGAAGATAGAAAAAAAAAATTCTTATATCAATGTAGGGGACATTTAAAGAAAAAAAAAATTCAAACTATTCTTAAATAATAATAAAAGAAAGGACACCGAAAAGACTTGAGGGGGATTTCATGGTCGTAACTGTTAATGTGAATCTTAATAATGATGGCTTATGGTATCGTATCTGCTACAAGATCTGTCTTTTTTGTTTTAAGTGCCTGAACAACATGGCACCAGAATACCTAACTGGCATGTTAAGAGTTTACACACCATCACGGTCATTACGATCTGCTAACGACCGAACAATTCTTGTCAAACCACATAAAAACTATGTTGCCTACGGCAAGCGATCATTTTCTTATGTAGCACCAACCATGTGGAATCGGCTCCCCAGATATATCAGAGAGTCTGATTCCATAGAGACCTTTAAAAGGCAGCTTAAACATCATTTATTCACCACAACGTATTCCCGGCAGTAGATGATGTTTTACTTGTATCATATTCTTAAGCAAATGTATGTTATGCATGTTATTTTTTATATAATATGTATGTTATTCTTTATGCTATGTACGTCATTCTGTATGTTATGTATGTATGTTCAAGCCTTCTAGCCTGCTTCTATCTTAGTCTTTTTCTTGTAAAGCGCATAGAGCATTTTAATCATTTGGATATGCGCTATATAAATGCACTTTATTATTATTATTATTATTATTATTATGGTTGCATCTTTCTTCAAATTCTGATGATGAAATTTTTTCTGTTATTTTTAATTTTGTTTCCGTTTTTCATCGCCCTTCTTAATCTGCTCCTAATTTGCATCTCTAGCTAGTTAAATTCAATTAAATTTTCGGTCCCTAGGTGTTGACTTTATCGATTCCACTGCATGTTTAACAATACTTTAAATATTAAGATTCAGTAAAAAATGCTTCAAGTTTTTCAAAGCACGTTTTAATAAATTTTCCATACGTATTAAAAAATGAAGCAAAGTAAAAAGTACATGAAATTGTTTCTTTGTCAGCATTTTAATAACTTTCGTTTCCTCTGCCCTTTTTCCAACTTTGTAAGCCTTCGTGAATGTAACCAAGTACTCTCGACCTGTCTCACTCTTACACTCAGTCTCAGTCCTGTAATTCCTTGCAGCTAGACTAAACACACACTATTAAAATAATTTCTCTCTCTTCTCTTCGTTCCTTTTCAATAAGGTTAACCAGATTGCACAATCAACTTACACAATAAATAAAATCTAGATTAAGGTCTAGGTGTCATACAAGACCTTTGATTTTACCAGTAAAAAAGAAACTTTTACTAGTCAAAGAAGGTCTATGCCTAGAAAACAACAAACAATAATGAGGATAATAATAATAATAATAATAATAATAATAATAATAATAATAATAATAATAATAATAATGATGATGATGATGATGATGATGATGATGATCAGGAAGAGGAGGAGGAAGAAGAAAGAAAGAAAAAGTAAGGAAGGACAGAAGAAGAAAAATAATAATAATAATAATAATAATAATAATAATAATAATAATAATAATAATAATAATAATAAGAAGAAGAAGAAGAAGAAGAAGAAGAAGAAGAAGAAGAAGAAGAAAAAGAAGAAGAAGAAGAAGATGAAGATTGAAGGAGGAGGAGTGCAGCTGTTGGGCAGGGTGGGATAGAAAAAATACATATAATGCCCTTAATCCCCCAACAAAATTGGGATCAAACCTATGAAGAAGGTCCCTGCAGATACAATGAGGAACCCCATGACCTATTTTGTAATTTCGTAGTCATCTTAACTATTTTTTTAAACTCTGATATTTTCAACCTCTCTGAGAGAGACTCCTATGCGTCCAAGTGTTTAGAACTTTGTATTCTGTTATGCACACTCTATCTCACACAAAGTCGATAAAAACACGCTAAACACTTACAAAAGCCATGGCAAAACTTTTAATTTATCAGCATACAAGTTTGCAACAAGAACATGGGCATACAATGTAAAGACAAAAAAAAAATTATGACATTGACAATCACGTCTAAGTATGTTAGGAATGTGAAAACAATAAAAACAAAACAACAAAAAAGTGTTCATATATTCAATTGAAAAAGAACACAAAACAAAACAGAACACATTTCTTAAGTAGTAAATAATTCGAAATACTAGCTAGAGAAGTTTTGTGACCTACTTTAAACAAAGTTATTCCTTTCATGATCTGCAACAAAGAGTAATAAAACATTTAATATTAAGAGACTGATCCATGAAAGATTGAGTCACTTAGTAGAGTGGTGTACACACTCTAAAAAATTAAAAAAAAAAGGCTGTTGAATCAATAGAAAAATAAATTAAATTCCTAAACTAAAAGAGCCAAAAAAAAAAAACACAAAAAAAAAAAAAGAAAAAAAAGACAAAAAATAATTTTATTTACACAGACAATGATGATGATATCAAACTCATCCATTTTTTTCTGGCAAATTCCCTTGATGATCATAAACTTTACTCTGAAAAACTCGTCCAGTGATTATACTGAATTGACTGACTCAATGCCCTGAATTCATAACAAGGCAAGTTGGGCCGGACAAGATATCAGACCACTACTGACAATAGCTCATGACTTTCATTCTCTCTCCCAAGTTTTGCATGTGGTTCATGCCATCGTCAATGATACACAATGACAATAAAAAGCCACTCAAAGTTGTACATGATCTTGAACATCCCAAAAGTCTCTTTAAAAGTCTTATAATAGGAACTTTGTCTCAAAATACTACAAATCACAACTGCTATTTCCAAATAAACTGAAATATATAATTCTCACAGTTATCATAATTATTCACCTCATTTTTTTTTTTTACACCCTGTTGGATTTCATCATTTTCAGGTCACATATTTTGATAATTGAAATAAGCCATTTTTCGAGTACCTCTGAGCGTAGAAAAAAGGTATAGTGGAAACTTCAAAAACCAAAGTCTGATTATTTGAATTTCTCATAAACCGAATTTTGCAAGATGATAGTTTTTTTTTGTCTTTGGATTTGTTAGAATCGGACTCGTATTTCAAAGTATTTCTAATTTGATTCTCTTAATTTGAAGTCGATACCACCTGGCCTCATAAGGCATCACAAGAGTGCTACATGCATCTCTCTAGCAGCAAGCAATGCCAATCACTGCCCATCAGTGCGCTAACAAATCAAGAAGGGAGCAGATGCATTAACAATTAAGTGCCAGTAGCAAATCTGTACTGATACTGATAGCAACGTGGGACGGGGGAAGGGGAGGGTTGCTCGTTGCAGGCTCAGTACACACTCACTCAATGAGTGTTAGACTCTGTTACACCCATTTTTGTAATTCGAATACTCTCAATTCCAAGATTTAATCCATTCCCATACAATTCGAATTATGAGGTTTCTACTATTTTTTTTTCACTTATCCTTTGAAAAATTGGATCTATTTATGATTCAGAAAAAATATCAACTAAAATAGAAAAGTTCTAATGTAGTTAAGAAAAACTTTCAGTTAAAGAAAATATTGAGATACAAATATGTACCTACACTCAAGGATAATTTAAAAAATATCATTGTATCAGGAGCCAATCTGCCAGCCGTTTTTGTTTTTACAGAAATAAACTCTGATCTAACATATATTCTTATCTACCTGTCCTTTTACACATATCCATTATTTTAATATTTCAAACATCTATTTTTATTCACCTTCAGTTATAATATCACAGATGGCAAGTTAAAATTTTTCTACCTTCAATGAGAATTAAACTTTTTGTTAATGCAAAAACTAAAACCGGCAGTGATTAAGGCACTTTTTTTTATAATTATGATCTTCACAGTCAAGGCTCTGTAAGGTAGCATATGAAAAAATAATAATTAAAGATGGTCCATTATGATTAATCATGCTTACCCATTCTTTTTGTAAATAAGAATACAAGAATGCAGTGTTTTGATTAACTTATCTTAACATTTCCTGGAAGATACTGCAACAAACTAGGTTAAAATTTTGAATGAGGTCTCAAAGGTTCCACCACAACCTTTGTAAATTCTAGTTTAGTTTTAATTTTATATCTGACCTATATACATGAAATATTTGTGCTCAAACCAACATCACCCTCCCACATAATGCTTGCCTTCACTTTGTGCCAGACAGCCATTAATGAACTCTACCATAGATACAAATCTTTTAATGAAAGGAGAGGATTTTCTTGTGTCGGTGAATAGAAAATATCATTAATTCAAAAAAAAATAAATCTTGAACTTACTAACAGCCTCTTGTTTCTCCAAACATAGACGAAAAAATCAATGAACAAAAAGAGTAATGAAACCAATTATTTCATATTTTCCTCTTAATTCAACATAAGTTCAATTTTGTCACCATACAACTTTATAGTAACTTTCAAATGGCTATGCAATTAGTAGCACTGTGATCCAGGAGAAAAAAAAGATTAGCAGGTGTTTTAAATAGAATACTTTTTATAGTCTGACATTTCATGTATTTCACTCCTACTTAAGCTGTCACCTTTAACTTGATTGAGTACTATACTAGACATGGTGGTATACAGATGCTTTCAATTTAAGGCTTCATTTGAGAGAATAAAAAAAGAGATATTACGAAATAACATTTTCCATGCCTTAATTTTAAACTATGCCTTGCTTTGCCCTAAATTCAGTTGGGCTATATGTTCTCTAGACTGCCATATACTTGAAATTCAATTTGTGCAATGTATTACCCTTCTTCAATTCTCATTGGTTGTAGGGAACCAATATTATGTACAAAAAAAAAAAAAACAACAAAAAAAACTTCACCTAACACTGTATAGAACTTACATATTTCTAGAAACAGTAGATCGACATTGATCAAACAAAGGATTAATATTAGTAAATTTTATTATACATATATAATATGACACAATTTTTTTTTCGCTTCTTCAAACTGCAAAGTTTACAAATTTATTGTGTAATGAAGTCGACAGACCAAAGGCAAGTTTTGTAAATTATGTCTTTCTGTCAAATGATTAGAGAATTAGGAGTGACATAAGGCTATGGAAATATTTGTAAGTTTTGCATATTAAAGCTCCCTATAGCAATATGGAAAGCCCAAAATGTAAAGAAATCTTAGAATCCAGTCAAATTAATTCAAATATCTCAATTCTTTTTGAATACCCAAAGATGTTGATATCCAAACAATGTTTTTTTTTTTAATTTTTACAGCAGTCACAATAACATGAACATATCACAAGTCTTTTTCAAATAGTTGCAAAATTTTGTAAAACGATACAATTTAATTACCACTACATGTAGTACTACTAAATAGTACTTTCGAATGCTATATGCAACATTTAAATTTCTACCCTCTGTGTCATAGCTGCAAGTTCTCAAACTTAATTTTTACCCCTAAAATATAGTGTGTGATTCCATGATATGCATTAAAAAATTCTACACTGTTGCTAACTATTTCTAACAAACACGCATACTCATAAATCAGTCACATGAGTTTTCAAATAAAAAAAGAATACATACGGTCAATAGAAAACTGATTCTTTAAATGAAATGAACAAGAATTTTCAAGTGATATTCTCAGTAAAAATAGACAAGCAATGACTGATATAAAGCTCAATAAAATAATAAGGTGGCAAAATTTAACTTCCAAACAATAATTTATCATAATTCATCTCTTTCTTCCATTGTTTCTTCATTCTCTTCATCATCTTCATTATCATCAAAATCTTCCTCATCACTGTCGTCATCGTCATTATCAGACTCCACTTCAACATCATGTCTCTCTTTAGGTCTTGCAAAGGTCTCTATATTTACTTCAAGTTGCTGTGAGGTGCAAACCTCTGCAAATCAACAAAATAATTTTTTTCCTCTTAAATGAAAAGTTGCATGATGTAATATAAATAAAAGAGTTGTTTTCCTGCAAAAATTATTCAAATAAATTTTACAAAAATTACTTTGCTTGAAGATTCATTTGAAGAAACCCATTCAGTTAAAGAGGGCTAATGAGGAGCAAAAAAAAAAAAAATAAATAAAGCATGAAAAGGTTACACATAAATGAATTTAAAACTTGTCCTTATAACAGTGATATAGATATGAAGATTTTGAATATAAACTTTGTGTTTACAGCATTATTTTCGTATTTTCGCTGCTAGTAAGTTGTGAGACATGTGACGCATTTTGATAAGAATCATTATACAGTTGTAGTTTGAAAAGGAATCAGTGCCTTCAAAGTGAATAAAGAATGAAAAAACTAGATAAAGAAAGAATATTTTTGATAGATCTTCAAAAATTAAAAAAAGGAGACCTGATCTGGCCAACTAAGTTCAAAACTATTACAAAAAATAAGTAAATAACACAGCATTGACAGCAAGGGTTGGAATAAGATATTATATAATCAATGGATAAAATAGCATGAAGTATGCTGTTGTCAATTTCAACACATTTCCACAGAAAGTTGTTAACCTTGGAAGTCACTGCAAGATAATTTTTAAGAATGGCCAAAAACTGATTTGACATGACTTCACTCTTATGACAAGAAGTGTGTGAAAATTAGTCAAAGAGACTTTGTTTATTCTATCTCCTAACCTTGTTTCGCAGTCTACAGGTAAGCCAAAAGGCTCATAAAAACATCATGAAATGTATTAAAATTTTTTGTTATGAATTGTTTTAAATGTATTGAAATGAAGTATGTTTAAATTGTAGCTTTAATCATTAATGTCATTCTAAATGGTAAAATGGTGATGGAATAACTGAGTTTTTTTCTCTCCAGAATTTGCGAGGAAAGCATAAGTTCAGAACTTTCAAACTTATCTAATCTTTTGAAATACCAATGGAGCTCATTTACTCAAATGTTACTTCATTGATCAAAACATATGTTATTCATTTCATAGAAATTCATTAAGCCTTTATAAGTGCTTAAGTCAAAAAGGTAATTTTTGGAGAATTGTGGACTTATGAGTAGAGACACTTTCATTGATTACATACTTGCTTTGCTTTAGGGACTCACTGTATTCCATAGAAGTTGTGAAAATTGTTATGGCTGGTGATGGCTTGATCTTGTTAAACACAGATTTTGATTTGCTCACTAATCTACCATTAAGAAGTCAACCATAAAAATTGTGCATCCTTTTTTAAATAAAAGTCATCCCTGTAACTATCAATTTCAATTCCTGAGTTCAAAGAACTCGTCCCAGACCAAATTTACAGCAACAAAAAATAAGGCCCACCCTTTTTACCTGTTTTCTCTAGACAAATAAATCTTTCATGATCTTGCACTTCCATCTCTTGAAGGTAAGATATGATATCCTCTATGTAGTCCTCAAGAAAATGTTCACACTGAAATAGAATCAAATAAAAATTTATCCCTGAGGTGTCATAAATGAAATACCACAATTATATACAGGCTATAAGTCAAGTACATTTATAAAGAGTCTCATATGAAACCATTTTTCAGTCTTTTTTTAATGGAAACAATTTTTTTTTTAAGTTGTTCTTCTGCTATATTTTTAAAACTTAAGGCCCCTTTATACTCTTTTAATAAGAATTTACACTTCTGCCAGGAGACAAGCAAGGACATAACCTTGGTTTTAAAAAAAAATGTTAGAGCTAATTATAAAAACATTTAATAGATATAACCAAAACTAAGATTATTCATGGTCCCAATATGAATTATTCAGTTTTAACTATTACATATTTTTAATAAATCTTAATGCTTGCTTTTCAAATAGACATCTTACATGATATTTCAAAGATTTTCCTTTATCATAGTCCAGTTTCAAATCATCATTGTATTCATCACTGTATCCTTTTACTCTGACGAGTTGTGTAGTTCCATCCTCAAATTGACGATTTGCATATTGATACATCTTACTGCAAACAGACTCTAAGACTTCTTCTAAATGAGTGTGTGACCGTGCATATTGTTTCTGTCAAAAAAGAAAAGAAAAAAAAAAGAGTAACCAAAATACTTGAAAAAAGACATGTATATATGCAAAACCTTAAACAAAGCCAAGACTTAGTTTAATGTACAGGACCATCTAAATCTTTTTAAATTTAAAAGTATAAATTTGTTGTCAAGACTTTTTCAACAATTCTCAAATTGACATACAGATAGAGCAAACTTAATTAAGTTCTTATTAACAAGTAACTCTCTTACTCAAATCATTATTCAAACTGTGTTCCACACAATACAAATTTTTCTAGAGACATAATGGTGAACATTAAAAATTTGATGAAGGAAGTCAGATTTGAAGTAGTCCTATTGAAATTTAAAATCTTCAAAGGTTGCTTTTTAAAAACACCCTTTAATAACAAGTGAGTTTTGCAAAAAATGCTTCATAACAGTCCCCAAAAAACAAGAATACACCCATTTTTTTTTCATTGAAATATTACAATGGCTGAGAGGGAAAACACTATTCACATTCACCAAAGTTTTAGTTTTGAATTCATCAATCTCAAAGTTATGTATGATTTCGAAAGAAGTCAGATGATAAGTTTGGATCTGGTTAGTACTGTTCAGTGTTGCAAATAGATAAAGCATCAAAAGCAATACTAGTTGTTAGTGAATTTCAATCAGAATTTACAGCAAGCAATTTAAGAGCAAGAAACTCAGCTTTAACTCTAGTATTTTTTCCCTTATTTTAGGTTTTCCACCCTTAATGTCTATATTTATTTTCTTTATTAATCATTAACAACCAACAGAAACACACATGATACAAACATTATATATCATGGTGAAAGAAATTGATAGCTTTCTTTATAATGATACTTAGGTATTTGTAATGATTTCGCACAAGCCGTCTACTGGCAAAGCCTATATCTAGATCTGGAAATCTAAGTAATATCTTATGTTAAAACTCAACTGAAATTTAGAAACCAGACAAATACCATAACCAGGATGTAAAATTCAAAGAAAGCAGTTAAATCTACTAATTTGAAATTTCCAGTTCCATCAACATGAATTTTATGAACTGTCAGACTCTCCCAGGGCCAGACACCTGTTTAAGAGTTGACTTGAACATAAAGTTAATTATGCAGTTGGATTTTTTTATTTTTTTGTCAAAAACCATTACTTCTAATGTTGACAAATTTTCAGATGTTATATTTTTTTCACATGCCATAAGGCAACTGTTTGAATGTTTCCATGCCAATAACAATATCTTCATATAAAAGCATTTTAACCCTTGAAGATTGGCCCTGGCAAAGAGCGAACTGATTTGCCAGGGCGAGGGTGCCGAGCCAGTAACAGTTGCGAGAACTTGTGCTTGGAGCACTAACAGGTCCAGTCAAGAGAAAATCAAACACCTAGCAGTTGTTTTTACATTCTAAAGTTTTTAGACACCTATAAAAGTATACATTGTCTAAAACTTTACTGTTTAATCTTTGTGCCAGTGTTACTTTTCAAAAACTTTTTGTTTCATTTAGGACATATGCCAAGAATTAGGGTAAATGACGCACATAAAATCAAGACAATCCATATTGATAAAGCTAATCAAAAGTTCCCCCAGTTTGCTAATACTTCAAGCTTTGCACGATGACTAATCCAATTACTATGTGCTATTTCGTGCCAATCATGATCCAGAACACAAAGCTCTTGAACCGATCAGGACGGCCCATCATGTCATTTTCATAAGCGTCTATCATCTCATACAAAAGTAACTGAACAATAAGCATCAAAGGAACAAATTCACTATTCATATCCCAATTTTCACATATACTCGAAAACCAAATACCCCTTCCCCCTTTTTTGGAAGGGGCGTAGGTGAGGGAGAAATTTAGTAAGCAGACACACCAGCCAAAAAATTGCATCATTGTTCTATATCTTCGTAATTCAGTTTAAGTGATAGTATATTTAGAAACAACAAAGTATTGTATACAAACAATTATAAAATACGCTTGGATTTTTTACGTCATCAATTAAAGCTATTAAATTCTCACGCTCATACATGGGTTCCGAACTACAGTTTTAACAAACCAAGGGGCCACCTCATGCTGGGAAGCTGATGCAATGAGCGCTAACACATGGCCCCTTACCACTTCGCACCTCACCAACAGTACATGTAACACAAAGATTCTTGAGATTGAATTTTAAATTGCCTGTAGCATCATTGGTTCCAAATCTCAAATGAATTCCATGTATCGGTTATCATGTCAATTTTTGGCCCCTCCCTTGAATGGGTTTAAAAGGTTTATCTCTTGAGAAGATACAATGTACTCTTACAAGGAGACCCAACTGAGTGTATAACGTCACAAAATGTAAATAAGCCAATGAGGACCATTAGGTCTGAGGCTTATATCTTATTTCACTGATGCTTTGATTTGTCCATTTAGATTATTGTTTCAACTGACGACCCAAGTGCCATGCCTCTGACTTTGCCAGCAGGAAAAATAATGTAGATTTCATAGTGAATAATGTTTACTTGTTCATAAGTTCGCTTACAGTAAAGCTAGGAACTTCAAATAAACTGCAAAATTATAGGCTATTATCGCAATATCATATGAATTCAATCAATACGGTCGAATGACAATCAGACTCAGAGCAGGGAATATTTTTGATAGAAAAGAGTCACAGCTAACGCCCATGATCAACAAATCATAGTTGATATTTAACTTTAATTCATAACTCTGCTCTCCGTGAAGCTAAAAACATCAAATAAAGTGCAAAATTATTGAATTTCAAAAATCACATCAGATTAATACTGACAGTTTCATTATAGACCGCTATGCCATTTTCTCTCAAGAAGAGAGACATTAATCATCGTGATAATCTGCAGCTGCAAACCAGTGGCCAAAAATACACAAGCATAGTTTACTCTTTCATAACTTTCTTATCCCTGAATTAGAAATTAAAAAAAACCCTGCAAAATACCAGCCAATTTTGCAGATTCACAAAAAATCAAAAGATACACAGTATAATAGACCTCACAGTAGACGAATTAAGAATTTTGAAAAATAGAATATCTATAACCGTCGCCTTCCCTCAGGTAATTATGTGAGTTGTAGATGTACAACCAACGCCCTTTGAAAACATTCCAAAAATGTACATAAACCACTCGGGTTAAGAATTTTTATTTAGTATTGTTTGCACTGTATGGTGCATTATCAGCATTGATATTTACAGATTTTTTTTTCTCAAGAAATTGGTTCTTATTGAAGTGTGCAATTTAAGTATGACGGATTATCAGTTGAATTATATGCTGGAATTTCGATTATATATTATGTTTGATCATTCAAGGGCAATAAGCACCACTCTTAATAAATGCATAATCGATTTCATTCCCTTATTTCTGTAGTCAATAGAGAAATCTAAGATTATAGGTATACATAAAAAAAAAAAAAAAAAATAAAATAAAAAAAAAACTGATCTTTTGTTGTTTTCACTTTTTATGGTTCAGAAAGCATGTGTTATTCTTAACATGTACATATCTTTCCTTTTAAAAGGACAATACCTTAAAAAAAAAGATTTTTTTATTACTAAAATGCTTGCCCCGTCCTTCCCTTCCCTGTTAATTCTCAACCTTGTCTTGTTACTCTACTTATGCACTAAACCACAATAAAAATCACTCTCCTACTTCTGAGATTAAATTTCTCCTTCAACTTTTTTTTGTTTTAAACTTATCATTTTGCCTGCTCTACAACTCAGCTTATTTCCTATTCCTACTTCTCCTTTTCCAGGTTTCTTCCTTCTTCACCTTTTCTCTTTCTTACCTCAATCATACCATGCTTTTCTCCTTCCTCAAATCCCTAGTACTCTCTTTCCCCTTTCACTGATCACCCATTTCTCTTGCTATGCTTTTCCACTTCTACTCACTCTTCTTTGATAAATTCTACGTGTAAGCCCAGTATAAGATTGAAGCTGAAAGAATTAACTATCACTTGTCCCTGAACAATTTTATATTGAAATAGTGCTGTCGGTAAAATAAGGATTGACCTGCTTATCCCACAAAAGATGAAATGGAAAGGGATTCCTCGATTTTCAGTTCAATACTCAATGTACTCACCAATATGATTACCCTCCTTATAATACTCATTAGCTTTTATTTTTTTTCCATCCTGTACTGACTATTTGAGCAAGAAGCAGGCCCAGATAAGTTAACCTGTAATCAGTATCCATGTCTTTCACAGGTGGAACAGGCGGAATTTGTTTAAAATTGGCCTCCTTGAGTTAAAGCGACAAAATAGACTTAGCAAAAGCTGACAGACAACTAGTGTCAGTTGCATCAGACTGGCTCAAGTAGGGTGGAAGGGGAGAGTTGTGTTATTTTATCTGACGACTGGGGCTCAAAAGCTACGGCGTCCAGTGAAAAATTGGAGAGACTGAGAGGCATGGTGTGTTTGATCAAAGATTATAAAAACAACTGTCTTCATTACATTATAAAAATTTAAGAATAAATCTGCAACTGTGATAAAAAAGTTTTTGAAAATGAAAGTCAACGAAGCTCAAATAACTTATGAAGCCGTTATTTTCCTTGTGTAATTGAAGCATATTGTTTGATAAATAGGTATTATTACTCTGTACTACTACTAGTTCGACAAAAAGGTGACAATAATTCAGAAACAATGAGAGAATTTTCATGTAAAAAAAGATGAGTTTGAGAAATTTGTTTTTGCAGGACCTGCGTTTGATCTAATTGTGCTCCCGTGTTTCATAAGGTCATCTACAATAAATTGCTTCAAATGAGCCAAAATAAGTCATATATATATATATATATGTCTTTATGAGATTTTCACAAATGAGAAGCCAAGAAAAATATTTTTTCCTGATATCAGAACCGCTAATTGGGATAAGGACAACATGTCACTCATTTGGACTGGGTGCCATAAAAAAATTAAAAGAAATATTTTAATAATATTTACCTGTAAGAATATCCACATAAAATTTAAAATTAAGAGTTTCAAAAATAAAGAAAAATGATTCTTACATCTTTGATCTTTTGATTACCCTGAGGATCAACTCTAAAACTACCAGTCTGAATGGTCTTTTTTGGGTCAACCTCTTTTATTTGTTCATCAGCCTCTAGAACAACAGCTCTGCAAACTGTTGGAAAAGATAAGAATTGTTCAAAACCTGCATTCTAAAGTGTTAAAAAATTAAAGAATTGTATAATCTAAATTGGTGTGATTCTTCAAGCAAATGGCTAAGTAATATATATGAAGTTGTATTAAAAACAGAAAAAAAAAAATTAAATAAAACAAAAGAATAATAATAATAACTTGTATTCTCAAATTTACTAATATTTGTGAGGCAACCAGATTACCAAATAAAAGTATGTTTTTTGCCCTAAGTGAGGGTGAAAAATATATAACAGTGGCATATACATCTATAAACAGAGATAATTTTATTTTTAATATTTTCAGAAAGGTCCATCAAATAGCTTTCTTCAAACTTAGATGATGTCTTGCTCAAAAGTATTTTAAGTGCTGTGGACAACATGTATTGAATCATCTCAATGCCTCATTTAATCAAAGATCAAAGCTTTTGCATGACCCATTGGTATATAAGTAGCAGAGGCAATGTAAAGCAAAATTGATTTAAACAGAATATAAAAACTAACTTTGAAACATTATTACATACAATGTATAGGATATAAAAACTCCACATATATTAAAAGTGATAAATGAGAAACCTCTAAATGCTCTTGTTTTTTTTTTTTTAAATTAACTCAATACAGTATGAGCACAAAATTGTGAGGAATCCAAGTCATGCACAAGTTGCCCATCCCACTTTTGAGCTAGAGATCATTGAAATTTTCAACTTAATGAAACTTTTTGAAAATGAAATATCTCTAAGCATAAAGGGCAACTAGTTTACTTTTATTTGGAAACAAACACTCAATATATGTTAAAATTTCGTCTTGAGCCTGATTTGTTCTGGCTGCCTCATATTTGAACATGAATTGAGAGATTATATAAATGCACAATCTGTGAGACAATAATAGGGAAAAGTGCACACCTACCTGAACAGAAATCGTACTTTTGTTGAGAAGACTCTACAACAGACAATATGAGCAAAAGTGTTGAAAAAGATGCTATGAGAGGTAGATGCATCCTGCATTTAATTAATGATTGTCTCCAATTTCTACAAACAGCCCTGAGGAGTAAAAATTGACACTTTCAATTAAAACAAAACTATGATCTACATGTATATCTATTCAAACAATCCAGCTTATTTGATCCATGACATTCTCTTTATTTTGATATTAATCTTTTATTCCCAAATTTAGCCTTTCAAAGTGCTACATAAAATAATTTTCAAGTAATTTTAACTCCCAGTCCCATTCCAAAACTGAATTTTATACAATGGTGAGAAGAATAGACAGGCACTGAAAGAAACTAGACAAACCCTGCTTATTAATGTCTATTACTGGAATGCAAGCAGCTCTGAGAGAAAAAGCTACGGCATTGGTGTAATATCACGTCTGCTTATGGGCCTAAACAATTTCTTGACAAAGCCACCATCCAGAATTCATCATCTGAGAGAATTTGAGCTAAGCCATCACAGCAAAATGTCAACACTGCATGAGTGAATAAGTGACTCTCACTCACGTCTCAAAATATGAGCATGAATACCCTGGTAAAAGCTAAAACCAATGTCTCTACTTTTACATCTACTAAAGTTTAAAATTTTGTTATATTTTATCTTTTTATTGCATTTTTCTTTGCTGGGATTGTTTTCAGAATCAGCACACAAATGAAGCAAATTGAATGTTATGACGATACTTGTATATATAAAAACTATTAGATCTTATTAAAAAACATTGATAATTACTTGATCTAGCCACACTGATAGGGGCTAAAGAAAGGCGGTGGGATAGCATAGTTAACTTATCACGAACAGCATGTCTTTAATATAATCACCACAAGCATGCATTTGACCTTTACTTTTGCACACACTATATGATGTATCCCTTCACAAACAACCTATAAACACATTAAAGGCATTCATTATTAATTTTGTGATCCATGTTTCATGGGAGTCATTTCAATCCGGGTAGACTCTTAATCTTATAACTTTATCACATTAACAATGAAAAATGCCAAAATTTTGTAATATAAACAGGCAAGTTTTAAAATCTGGCACATTTACAGTTGTCACTTGCATGAAATTAACCCAGTAAATTCTTCCCATTTAACCATACAAAGTAAGACTTGTCCTAACTAAACAAGAATTATAATGCATGCAATTAAAATTAGAAAAAAGAAATAAGATCTAACAAGTCAGTTGGATGAATCAAAGAGGAATACTGATTTCTCTCTCTCTTTTTTTTCTCTTTGGAATCAGGCTATTATTGAATTGGTTTTAATGAAGATGAGCAATGCTTCATAAGATCAGTTATTTTCAAGAAAGGCAATTTTAGAAGTTTATCTAGTAATAGAATTTGCATACTATGTTTATTCCTATTTTCCAGGATTAAAGTATCGATGCTAACCGCTGTTGAATTGACGCCAACAGCCCGAAGGAAATGTTTGGTGTCGTACCTTGGGTACAATGTTGGATCAATAACTTAGAAAAATTGTTTGCATTTGAACGTTTAACTGATCATACAGCTAAACAGATAGCAAATGAATGGTGACGTCTCAAAAAAAAGCATTATATACTTAGCTAGGAATAGTTTCTGTAGGGAACGAAATGTTATTTTTGGATCTAGAAATATTTTCTGCCATATTGAATTAAAGGTACCTAATTTGTCATTAAGTTCAATCTTTGACTTTAATAAGACATGAGGATCATCTGCGTTAAATCTTATATGCTGAGCCGTATCCCCCTATTCGTCATTAGCAAATCTGCTCTATCACTGCCGCTGGGCCCAGAATTCTAGACAAAACTCAGTAAGGTGTGGGAAAAAAGTTCACAATCACATGGGAAATTGCAATCAATGAAATCCAACCCAAGGACACAATGTGTATTTTCCAAATTTTTGTTGAGATCACGATCCAGTTTTTCAAGGGTAGGTAAAAATCAAATTTCAGGAACCTTACAACCAGCTTTCTTCTCCATCTCTTTCATGGCATTACCCTACAATAAAAATTGTAATGCTTTCATTGCCTCATGCACTTACCCCTTTAACCCTCTCTTCTCCTCCTCTACACCAACCTACTTATTTTTTCATTTATATGCTTCTCCCTGTCAGCTCATGCCTGATATAACCAGTACTGACGAAACATCTCAATGTTATTTCATCTATCTATATAACTTCATTTTGGGTGACTGTCTATTTGAAGTAGGTAGAAACTCATTAGGGAACTAGATAATAGAGAGTCTTTAGAGAAGAAACCCTTCTTATAGAGAGTGTTTTGGCCCTTAACTTCTGATACTCTAAGGGGGCCCAGGCACACCCAGATCATGACTCCCCAATGTATCCCTGCTATCTTTTTTTTGCACAGCGCCAGATCCAAATCCACACCCTCATCTCGGTTGGATTGCTAATCCAGGCACTATACCACTTTGCCAACTGGTCTCACTATAGTTGGAGCATTTTGAATTTTTATGAAGTCTCTCATTTCTCCTGCTCCAGATCCAGCAGGAACCACTAGCTTTACAACTTTTATTCTTTTGTTGCCACATATCCGATATTGAGATTTTAGTTAGAAGGGCACAGCTTTGTAGCCCATATCTCCTAGCTCTTTGGTCTATTTCAAGTATTTCTCTCCCTTGTAGATGTGGGCCTCTTTCATTCTTTTATATGAAATCGTTAGCTCCACCATGATCAGTTGTTTTGTGGAACTTGAATGGATCATGATATCATGCCTTAGTTTTGTTTCTTTGATTATACTGTGGTGACTGTCCCATTCTGGAAGGTCTGCTGAAGTGAAACGTCCCAGTCATTGCATCTGTCTATATGCATTTTCTCTGGTTTGCTGTCTTGACCAACCTGCCATGACTAAGTGCCTCCCTCTCTTGTGAATATCAATGATTTGGTTTCAGGAGGATATTCTCTCCTTGAGCAGTGTTCATGATTGTGGCAAGTTCCATGTATATTGCTACTGTGAGAGGGTGATTTTGCAAGAGCTAAAGACATGTTATGTGATCTTTCTGCCTTGTCATAGCAGAGAAGTGGGGTCCTCTTTTTTACCCCAACCTACCAGTCTTGTGTTGGAGGGCAGGAAATCATACACTGATCTGATGAGAGAGCTGATCCAAAATAGCTCCATGTGCCAGATATAACTTCATGTGAGGGATTTCTGCAGGGCATTATCCCAATTTGTCCATTGTCCCTGTAGCAGTTGCTGGATTGCTCTCTGGACTCTTTTGAAATCTTCATTCAGCCATATCTCATTGATAATCATGTGACTTGTCTCTTTCCCCTTTGCCTTTGACCATTACTTTGATGTAGATGACCTCAGCCCTTTAAGGTCAGTTTGAGTTTGCTCAATCATTTCTTTAATTTTAAGTTATTCTTTGGCTTAGTCTACGGCTACGGCCATTTCTGAACCATCTTTATGGTTGGTTACACTGTCTTCATAACCATGGCCTTGGAATCCTCTAAGATGGACAGTAACCTGACTTTGCCAATTTTATTATCTTCCAAGACGGATTTTAGCGGGAGCTTTAGCTTTGCTTTACGGCACTACATTGCCATATCAGTGAGACCTGGAGGTACCCCTAATTACCTAATGGTGAAATTATTGATCTTAATGGCCACTATTGCCTCCACTGTAACAGACATGGCCACCCCTAATGACATAAAAGAGGAACAGCATACATAAAAAAGAGGAACCTGAAACAAAAAAAAGAAGAACATTTCCACTTACTTCACTTCCAGCTTCAATGGACAAAGTATCAAGTATGTACAAAGAACTGGCTGCTGCTCGGTTCTTCAGGGATTTGTAAAAGACTGATTTAAGCTCTGAAAGCTTTTCCTTGAAATAATCCCGATCTCCAGCATTTCCAGGACTGGAATTAGCCATCAGGAGAGCCTCCAAAGTATTATTTTCCAGTCTAGATCGGAACTCAGTCTGATTTTTTCTCACTAGAGAAACCATTCGTTCATAGTGCGCTGATGAATGGGTTATTGTCAACAGATGTAGCACCACTTGAACGGAAATTCAAAACGTGATTGGGTAAGTCTGAACAGCTGAACATATTTATTTTTATTGCGATTTTTCGGAACGGTAGGCATGTCTGCTGTAGTTGAGCAGATCCCTTAAACCAGGAGTGGCAAGAGGAGCTTCGGGATCAGCATGAACTGTAGGCATCACACATTGAATGCACTTCCTTCTGCTGCTTTCAAGATGACTTATATAGCCATGACAAACAGAATTAGGGATATTTTACAGCCCATGGTAATTGCAATTTCCAAGTTGATCCAGTAAGTAGTGTAGCTATTAGTGGAGAACCTCATCCAGAAACCGTTGAAATAGTCATCAAGATCAATAGGTATATATATAGACATGTTTTGGTCAATTATGTCACTGAAAGTAGTAAGTGTGTGCACCAGATCAGAGTGCTCTTTCAAATGAGCTTGTCCAGTTGTAGGACTTATATGCTATCCAGAGCTTCCCATTATTCTTTTGCTCTTGCCAATTTCGCTGAGCTGTCAGAACTCTTCGTCTGACTCCTCTCACTGTGGTTTTGAATTATGCTTTGGTCTTCCTATGTAATACCTTCCTGAGCATTGTGCTGTTGTTGATTTGAGGAAGCATTCAACAACCCATTTCAGCACAGTGGATTTTCATCCCTCTTTCGATGGTAAATATTTTGCCACATATGGGTAGTCCATTTCCAAATTATTCAGCCGATCTTGTAGTGTGTTAGGCATTTCAAGTCATCATCCAAATGTCTCTGATTGATCCATCATTCTCTCCCCCTATAGCTGGATCATGGGAGAATATTTAAATTAAGTTTAATTCACTTGAATCAAAGATGGGTATGAGAGTAACAAAACCTCTTGGGATGCTACTAAGTACTGCCGTATTATAAATCTTCACTGATCATGCACCCAAAAAAATGATTGTGATACTTAAGAGAAAATTGCTTGTCTTTTTTTTTTTATTCTAGTATGACATCATACATGACTCATGAATAGCCTTGGGGGTGGATGTTAAAGTCCAATAATGTCAGGCATGCTCACTGCTACCTCTTTGCAGTCTTGCAATAGCTGTGTAGAGAGGCCATACACATAGGCCTATATATATATATCCTTCTACACTTTACAGCAGGGCCATAAATTTCCTCTTCTCTGGAGATAGATCTCTTCTGTACTTCTATTTTTTATTGCTGCTGCTACAGTAGCTACTTCTAATACATAAAAAACCTTTGAACACAACAATAGCTAAGATCAGTAGAAGGGCTTATAAATATTGCACATGTAGGAATCCAATCAGATAAGATCAAGATTTAGGTGTGAATACCTAGAAGGATGCTGGTTTCTTGGACTGCAGAGACCAAAAGAGAAATTTTTCCTCTTTTCCTTCTACAGGATGTCTCTATTCCATATCTGACTACCAGTGGGTTCCACTGCAACAAGAAGAGGTGTTACACACTCATTTGCCAGTGCGATCCCCACTCTTTTTCTTCACATAATTGAAAACTAGGGGCAACCGGATAATTATACTCTAGTCTCAATTACTCTATCAATTAATGGAATAAAAATCATGAGTAAAAAATAAATGTTTTAAAGGAAATAAGGAAGTGTTATTCAAGACTGAATTAGTTTTGCTTTTTTTTCAATTATTGTATCCAATATGACTGTCATGAATACAAGAGCCAAGACCGCACTGTGTAAGGAGTCCCTAACTTAAATCTGAATGTCAACAATGTTCCATTTATAATTTGAAATAGATATAGATTTGAGATCAGCTGGAGAAGCCCAAGGGTCATATAGATCTAGATCTCTTGAGGTTATAAAATGCTGTAAAGATCTAGATTCAATCTAGATCTAGTCCATTTGTACGTAATGAAACTTCGATCTCAAATTGGAACCTAAATTCTCGACGAAGATCTTAAAACTTTCCATCTCTATAGGGATGCCAACGCTGAGATTCAGCTCGTAGGGGGTAGACAAGTAGAGATTTTGGTCTCCTAATCTTGAATAGATCTTTTACTAAAATGTCTCTGTCTTGCAGTTACACGAAAATTAATCGAATAATCAAGGTTTGGTGTTTTTTCGTTAGTTACCCTTGGCTCGTTCACCTAGATGTAATATTTTATATAGATGTCTTCTAAATCTGCTATCTTGGAATCCACTGCAACTTTGTACTACCACAGCAGTTAAATCTCAATGTCTCAACAAGCAATATTTTAAAAAGTATAAATGCTTATTCATTGGCCTAACTATCAGACCCGACAGAATTAGAAAATTACAACCGATAAATAGAGATTTATTAGTTTCATATCTATGACAGTCTTCATAGTAAGCGACCCTGGGGTGACAAACAAAAAAAGCGCCCGAGGTATCTAAATCTGTAATAATCTAGATCTAATATCGCGTCACGTTGCCAGAGGTAATTTGAGATTCCAATAATTTTTTTTTTAAATAATAAAGCCCGATCCTCCGTCCAACATACGCGGTGCGTCCAAGCTGGCCTGGAAAGGATCCTGCAGTCAAAATACAGGGGCTAAGTTAAAGACTGAACAGTGCAGAATGAGGGGACGTGGTTTTCGTTTCGTTTCGGCGTGAGCTTTTTATTTGTTTAGAAAGATGACGTGTTTCTGTTACAAGTGCTGAATCCCAGAGGACAGACAACATGCGTACGTGTATGGTGCTAGGCCTAGCTCACATTTCAACTTTAATCTCAGATCTCTGAGCATCCTCCTTTCAGGGCTGGGTTGATTATGAAAAAAAGGTCCCCAAATCACCACCAATGCCTTGAATTGATCTCAAGAATAATCATCAGGACTTGTTGCAGATCAGAGAATGGTACACTGGAGAGAAGCTAAACAGACCCAGTGATTAAAAAAAAAATCTGTGGTGGTTATAAAATTAATATAATGGCAGTGATCTTGTCGGCGATAATGATGGTAGTGATACCAATGTTCACTTTAGCCAAGGCGACCAAAATAATTTATTTTTCTGTTGGGGTGGCGAGTTGTGCGGTGAACGTTTTGCGAATAAATATATAATCATGTGTGTCTGTGTGGGTTTGTGTCAAGATAACATCAACAGCAAGCTGAACCCTCGAAGATCCACCGGCCTCTTCTTCCTTTAGGTCTTATGTATTTCATCAATACTTTGTTCAGTGATCTTCTCGACGATTTTCTTTTCCAAGATGCCATAAAACGTATAATTTAAGCGTTTCCTTTTTTTTTTTATACGTACCCCGGTATTCTTTTCAACGGTGGCTTATTGTAACCAAAATACCTATTTCAGGTAGAGGATATGTATTATAAGTATAAGGTATAGAGATAGCCGCACAGGATATTATCACATGTACAAGATACAGAAATAGCCTTTGAGATAATTATGTCTGTACCAGGTCAAGATGTACCTACACGATGTTCTTGGGAATCTAAAGTTATTGATCATGTTGTAGTTATTAAGATAGATAACCTAGCCCAGGGTCTAATAATTTTAAATTTTTAGTTGATATAGGGGTTGACGCGATTCTTCTTCCACCTATCTGTGTATTGTCCTTTATTTTTTATCTGTCTGTGCATCTGGCTGCCCCTTCCCCTCCCTCCTATCTCCCTCTTTCTCTTCTGATTTCATTCTTTCGATCTCCGATTTCTTTCTTTTTTTTTTTTCTCAGGTTCTTATCTATTTAAACTTTTGTTTTTTTTAATGATTATTTTTTTTTTTACTTCTTTACTTATTTCTTTTTAATAATTCAGTCATTCAAGTATTCAATTTTTTTCCTTGTTGCATCCCATCTTACTCATGCTTCATTTTTTTTTTTTTTAATTCATTTTCTGTGCATATTTTCGCATGTTTGATTATTCCTGTGTGGGTTATGTACCTTTATCCCACACCTGATTGGTAGTTCTACATATATCTCCTTTTAAAATTTTTTTTTATAGAACTAGATGTATTTCTCGGCATCTGCATATAAATATTCTTGTATTATTTCTTGATTTTGTTCTTGTGTTTTTAAAGGCATAAAAGCGAAAGTTTCTTTGTTTTGTACATTTTGGAGCTGCACTAAACCTTTTTTCGCTTTTTTAAAACTGTGCTTCGTACCAGAACTGTTTGTAGTACAAGTGAATGGTTTTCTTTTACTAGCATACAATTTTGTTGTTCTACTTTTCAGTTGGGCTTACTAGTTACAGCAAGCCATATTTGATTACTAGTTGCATGGCAGGCACGTACAGTTCACGTACAGTTACAATTAACTCACATAAGGATTACCCTTGCTTTAATGTAAATCCCTCTGAGCCATATCATTTTGCTTTTCTTTCCGCAGTATTTATATAATGGTGAACGTCAACTCTTGCTTATTCCGATCCCGACGTATTGATTTTTTAAAGAGTGCATTTAAGTCCCACTTTGAAGACATGCTCATTTTAATTAGTTCGTCTAATTTTGTCTATATAGTTGTATGATCTTCGAAAAACAAAAAACAAAAATCCGAACATAGTGTTGTTGTAATATGAAATATTATATAATACTGAATTACTGATGCATTGCAATTTGATTTTATTCAAAAAGATAGGACCTCGTTTAGCCTTTTATTCCTTTCTTGAGAGTTTTTGTATAATGTGTTCATAGTTTAGATAGCAAACAAGTACATGTGCATTTATTTTTTAAATGGCAGATTTTTCCCTCCTTGCGCTGGCAATTTTCACAGATCTAAGAAACATGCATTCATCGACACATCTCAATTCTAAAACTTTGCTTATGGCGCGAAATTTTCATATTTCATACTCTGCTTTATGGTCAATATCTCTGGTTTGTCTACGGTACTAGAGCATTTATTATTTAATACTATCAATGGGCATATAAGTAAGACCCAACACTCATGGACAGGGTGACTATCATTTAGAATTCTTCAAATATGATTACTTTATATATTCCTTTATTATATGTTTTAAAATAGGCCTACTAATGCCTCGGTTAGACGTTCAAACGAATTGAGCTCTCTACTAACAAACAAGTCAGTACAAAATCGTTCCGTTTTGTTATGATGAGCTCTATTTTTACCCATGACGATCTACTTTCGATTTATTAAAAAAAAAATAACGAAAATAATAAGTGCTGTCGTACAGTGGCTGCAATGGGATGACGCGCCTGTGGGTGTGCGCTAGCGTGCTCCTCCAAGAAGCATAATTTTTAATTGACATTTAAAATTTCCTCCCGAATAAGTTGTTTGAGTCACATCATATTCATATAATTTAACTTGCAATTTATCGTTATCTCCATCCGTCTCCGTCTTTTTCTCTGGTATTTGACTTTGCTTTTCTCTCTTTCTTCGCTCTTAACTAAGTTTTTTCCATTCCTTCCGCACTCTCTCTTCGCACAAAAAAAAAACAAAAAAAAAAAAAAAAACACCAAAGAAGAAGAAGAAGAAGAAGAAGAAGAAGAAGAAGAAGAAGAAGAAGAAGAAGAAGAAGAAGAAGAAGAAGAAGAAGAAGAAGAAGAAGAAGAAGAAGGAGAAGATGAAGAAGAAGAAGAAGAAGAAGAAGAAGAAGAAGAAGAAGAAGAAGAAGAAGAAGAAGAAGAAGAAGAAGAAGAAGAAGAAGAAGAAGAAGAAGAAGAAGAAGAAGAAGAAGAAGAAGAAGAAGAGGAAGAAGAAGAAGAAGAACAAGAAGAAGAAGAAGAAGAAGAAGAAGAAGAAGAAGAAGAAGAAGAAGAAGAAGAAGAAGAAGAAGAAGAAGAAGAAGAAGAAGAAGAAGAAGAAGAAGAAGAAGAAGAAGAAGAAGAAGAAGAAGAAGAAGAAGAAGAAGAAGAAGAAGAAGAAGAAGAAGAAGAAGAAGAAGAAGAAGAAGAAGAAGAAGAAGAAGAAGAAGAAGAAGAAGAAGAAGAAGAAGAAGAAGAAGAAGAAGAAGAAGAAGAAGAAGAAGAAGAAGAAGAAGAAGAAGAAAAAGAAGAAGAAGAAGAAGAAGAAGAAGAAGAAGAAGAAGAAGAAGAAGAAGAAGAAGAAGAAGAAGAAGAAGAAGAAGAAGAAGAAGAAGAAAGAAGAAGAAGAAGAAGAAGAAGAAGAAGAAGAAGAAGAAGAAGAAGAAGAAGAAGAAGAAGAAGAAGAAGAAGAAGAAGAAGAAGAAGAAGAAGAAGAAGAAGAAGAAGAAGAAGAAGAAGAAGAAGAAGAAGAAGAAGAAGAAGAAGAAGAAGAAGAAGAAGAAGAAGAAGAAGAAGAAGAAGAAGAAGAAGAAGAAGAAGAAGAAGAAGAAGAAGAAGAAGAAGAAGAAGAAGAAGAAGAAGAAGAAGAAGAAGAAGAAGAAGAAGAAGAAGAAGAAGAAGAAGAAGAAGAAGAAGAAGAAGAAGAAGAAGAAGAAGAAGAAGAAGAAGAAGAAGAAGAAGAAGAAGAAGAAGAAGAAGAAGAAGAAGAAGAAGAAGAAGAAGAAGAAGAAGAAGAAGAAGAAGAAGAAGAAGAAGAAGAAGAAGAAGAAGAAGAAGAAGAAGAAGAAGAAGAAGAAGAAGAAGAAGAAGAAGAAGAAGAAGAAGAAGAAGAAGAAGAAGAAGAAGAAGAAGAAGAAGAAGAAGAAGAAGAAGAAGAAGAAGAAGAAGAAGAAGAAGAAGAAGAAGAAGAAGAAGAAGAAGAAGAAGAAGAAGAAGAAGAAGAAGAAGAAGAAGAAGAAGAAGAAGAAGAAGAAGAAGAAGAAGAAGAAGAAGAAGAAGAAGAAGAAGAAGAAGAAGAAGAAGAAGAAGAAGAAGAAGAAGAAGAAGAAGAAGAAGAAGAAGAAGAAGAAGAAGAAGAAGAAGAAGAAGAAGAAGAAGAAGAAGAAGAAGAAGAAGAAGAAGAAGAAGAAGAAGAAGAAGAAGAAGAAGAAGAAGAAGAAGAAGAAGAAGAAGAAGAAGAAGAAGAAGAAGAAGAAGAAGAAGAAGAAGAAGAAGAAGAAGAAGAAGAAGAAGAAGAAGAAGAAGAAGAAGAAGAAGAAGAAGAAGAAGAAGAAGAAGAAGAAGAAGAAGAAGAAGAAGAAGAAGAAGAAGAAGAAGAAGAAGAAGAAGAAGAAGAAGAAGAAGAAGAAGAAGAAGAAGAAGAAGAAGAAGAAGAAGAAGAAGAAGAAGAAGAAGAAGAAAAAGTTTTTTGACTATCAATTCTGGATAATAATATGACTTGTTGCAGTTGCAGTCTTTATCAGTGAAGCATTTTTAGAGTTACAGGTTTCCTCAGAAACGCTTATTTTGACATTTCGGCCTGCATAAAACATACAAAAAATTACATAAAAGGTGATAAAAATTACTTTCTTTATTGAGTTCTGTTGAACATGCGAAAATTTTTTAGACCTTTCTCGTTGAATCAATAATCTTCCTCTTGATTAAAAAATCGTATCGCCTCCTACGCCTAAGATTTTTTTCTCGGGAATGAGGAAGCATATGGCATCGTCGCAGCCTTCAGGTTTCATATAAACTGTAAAGGAGAGAAGGACCAGGGGAATGATTAAGGTGTTTGAGAGTGCCAGTATCTGTATTGCTTTGGGCAATAGTTCCGCCAGAATATAAGAGGCTACTGATCAATTTGTTTAGCTCACAAAATTGTTTGGTATATCGCTTTAATTCCGCTTCGAAAACTTTTTTTTTTTTAATTTAGAAATTGAGCGATCTTTTTTGTATTTTGACCTTAAAAGCAACCGGAAATACAAAAGCATTGATTTAAAGACGAGTCATAATGATTCTATTTATTACCCGCCAAAGAGATGAATAGGAAAAGAGCACAAAGAAAACAAATGCTGAAAGTTAAAATGGATAACTAATACAAAAGTCGCTCTGAGCGCTTGCAGCGGTGACTAACTCTTTAGTTTACCACCTGTCGTGAAAGGAAATTTCCATGCTTTAATAATTTTCGTATTGTAGAAAACAGATCGAAATTTTGGGTTGTAGAGATTTTAACATAACTTTACCATTTTAATTTCTCGAGAAGTCTTCCACACTATTCATTTCGTTGAGCCATGCAGATTATCTTCTCTTGCAGTCCTTTTTTTTTTTTATCTTCATTAAAGGTTGAAACTTACATGAAAAGCTATCTTTCATCCACAAATAACACTATTTGAATGCAGGTTTGCTGTTTACATTCATAGGGGAAACTTTTTTTTTTAATTTTCACTACTGCATGCACAAACATGTTGGATGGAGCAACATTAAAACATTAAATGCAGTCTTTATACATATTTTCCTTGGTATTATTCGACAATTCAATGGTAATGTCAGCCATACCGTTTAAACTTTACTTTATTCATAAAAAATTTTGAAGGAAAAATATTGCCTTTTTTCAGTTGATCCCGCTTTCACCCAAAATTCTGTTATGTAGTAAAGTAAAATGAAATAATTATATCTAAGATCTGTCTAGAATATTGCTTTTCCTCGGAAGACACTTCACATGTGGAACGGTTTCCAAAGCTTTTCTTTTTTTAATATGGTAAAAGCATTTTACTGAAAGGGATACAAAGTAAATTTTAGTTGCCAATCAGCCACAGCTGATTAGTGACAAAATGTTAATTATGAATCAAAGATTGGACTAAGTTGCGACTATTAGAGAGGACAACCACTGCATATAAAGCTTTTGTTTTTGTTTTGTTCTAAAATAATTGAAACCAATTTAATTTAATGAACATACAATTATTTTTAACTATCTATTTCGACAATTTGGATACACATGCTTTGTGTTTAGCATGTAAAAAAAAACTGAGGGAATCATGTAGATCTTGTTTCGAATATAATTATGCATCAATTCTATACCTCTTAACGTTAACGTTATAGCTTAAATTCTTTTCCCGCCTCTCTCACCTTGCCTTTTTTTTAAATGCCAATCTGCCTCTTTCTACGTCTATCTGCCAATGAACAGTTTATTCTTCTGATTCTCTGTCTGCCTTTCTCTCTGACTCGTTTATCTCCCTTCTCTCCCCCCCCCCCTCCTTTTCTCTCTCTCTCTCTCTCTCTCTCTCTCTCTCTCTCTCTCTCTCTCTCTCTCTCTCTCTCACCCCCTTACTCCCCTGTCTTTCTCTCCCCTCTTCCTCTGTCCAGTTTCTTTCTTGTATTTCTGTATGCTTGTGTATATTCATGTGCTGTCCCTTCTATTCTGTATCTTTCTCCG
>JAWDGP010005301.1:1435000-1452500 GCA_033675545.1 Elysia crispata | reverse complement strand
GATTTACAACAAATAAAATAAACCAACAAAACTTAATCCATATCTATTTCAATCTTTTATTTTGAATTTCATGATTAATCAGTATAAGGGCTGAATTGTTTCCAATACTATTAAGTGCGATTTCAATCGTTAGGAAGCACTTAAATAAGTAAAATAAATTCCCGAACAACTAAATATATACATACTTTGGATACATCTGCACACTGCAAGTGAATTTTCTCTCCCAATGTTCTCAAAATAGCATTATTTCTTAAGCTTCACTTCAAATGTCATTCTTTCGGAGACTGAATCTTACTTTAATTTAATGTTCCAGTAACATTTCCCGTTCCTGGTTTCTGATACCTTGTAAATATCGGCAGTTTACAAATGAGCTAATCACAGCGAAACAAATCGATCAGGCACTCTGATCAGGACGATCGGTGCTCATAAGCCTGATTTTCTTTACGTCAACTTTCAATGACAAAAGTCGTTGAAGCGTCATCTGCGCTGATTATTGTAGAAACCAGTCTGACGATACCATTTGGTACCCTAACGCATAATTGCTCAAGTTTGACGCTATATGGAGGACTTCCATAGGAAAGGAGAGGGAGAGAGAGAGAGAGAGAGAGAGAGAGAGAGAGAGAGAGAGAGAGAGAGAGAGAGAGAGAGAGAGAGAGAGAGAAAGAGAGAGAGAGAGAGAGGGGGGGGGGGGGAGCGAAAACACACACAAAGGGGAGAGAAGAAGAAATTAGATGAAAGAGAGGCAAAGAGAGGCTGATAATTAGCGGAACAAGGAAAACGAATGGGTTGTGGGAGCAAAAGGGGTAGGAAAGTAAGGAGATCAAGCAAGAAAGAAAAGAAGCGGAGATATAGAGGAAAGCAAGATAGATGAGCAGATTGATAGACAGATAAATAAAGGGAAGGAAGATTTTATCTCAGGTATTGTTACCTTTCTGCTTTCGGAGAATCCCCATTAGTTTTATGAAAGTATAAAAATAACTGGTTACCGCAGAGTATAGGCGGCAGGAAAAGCCCTATGATCTGGGTGTAGGTGTCAATCGCCCTTGTCACGCTTGATTAAATCGCTCTGGGAAACACAGCTTAGTGGAACTCGGTTCTAGAGGTTCTGGGAAAACCGACTTTAGTTCTCTGGTATTTTGGGTCACAGTCGGTTCGGCCCTGTCCGTCATCAGGTGAGATGTTATATAAGACGTTTGCTTGTGCACAACCCTCAATCACATCATAGCCTTCAAACAAGACAGCCGTTTTTTCCGCTTGTTCAATTATTTTTCTTTTCACCAATTCAGAATAATAATTTTTGCACAAAAAGCCTTCATTTTTTATGAACATGGACATAAAGATAGTTTTGATAATATGTAAGTTAAGAATACATTTCCGTTGAATTCTAATTCTCTTAATTTCAAAAGATTTTATCTGAAAGATGGTCTTCACAACATCACCATAGTTTCAAATGATAATCAAATGAAACACGTTAGAAATTTTGATATTTTTAGATATTTTTAATTCTTTTACTTTGACCTAAAGCTACTATTTTTACGACTATACCTATGACAATAACATCAACAACAACAAAAAAATAAAATTTTATTCTTTTCCGTCGTTGCAGGTATTCACGATAAAGTATGCTATTTTTTTCCTTCAAACCAAACTATTACGTCTAACCTTATTTTAAGTTTTAATAAGATTCAGAAGTTAAGAGAAAAGATTGTAAGGTATTAGTTCTTATTATATTAAAATTCGACCTGAGGCTTTTTATCTAGAACTCTGCTCCATTATCATCTTTGTTCATTTTTTTACATCCTTCAATTTTCTTTTGAAAGGCCTGATTGCACATGTAGCTTTCTCCAGTGAGTGCACACCCACCTATATTTCTGCATCATGCACAAGAACCTCATCATGCCCGCTAGCATCTTCGGCTCGAAGACAATCTTCAAACAGTGCGACTTTACTGAGCAGCCTCAACTACCGTTACAATCTGGAACATGTAGAAAGAGTGATGAACAGGTTTAAAACCAAAATAAATGAGTTGAAACGTTCCTTGCTTGACATCATCTCTGCATGGGTGAGTCAGATTCAGAGCCTTGCTCGTGCCAATGTTACTTTCAAAATTTATACTATCTATTATTTAAAACTGCAAAACAATGAAACTTCAAATTTTGCCGAAAAAAGGCTTAATCTATTGCTTTAGGGTCTATCACATTTGTTTTAACCAAGTAATTGTTGTTTTTTTTTTTTTTTCGTTTTCAATTTTTTGTTTTTGCTCCTTATTTAAAACATTAAACTTTTAAAAACATGCTGGAATTAGAGTTTATCATTCTGGGATTTGTGCAGAGAAACAACTTCTCTTTTTTTTGGGGGGGAATGACATATTTAGGATCAATATGAATTTAATAAACACGTTAGCTGACAAAATTTAGATCTACAAATACCTAGATGTGCCAGTTTTATATAAGAGTGAATCCACAAATACCGGAACTTAATTTTTTTTTAATACCCAACAGAATGCACACTTTTTTTTGTTCGGGAGGGAGTGGTATAGATAGTTAGATTTAAATATTGAATTATTAGTTTTCACATGTTTTTTTTAAATTAATATTTATCAGAAATTTTTTTGTTATTTTAGAGGTTCTTCATTACACACTTGAACATAAAAAACAACAAAATAAAACATTTTTGAAGGGCTCTGCACTGATCAACCAATGACTTTCTTATCTTAGATCTAAAGGTCTATCGTGGCTGAAATCTGGTAGATAATAATCCGTAAAAAAATAATCAATTCGTCATTTAAAAAAATCAATTGCTATTATTCTAGCAACAAGAATCGTTCGAGTATTCTGAATTTTCACTAGATGATTTTTCTTAAAAATATTTTTTTAATTGAACTGTTTTTCTACTTTTGATAAATAATAGTTAGGTTTTATACTAAAGCAAATAAAGTAAAATATTATCTTTAAAACACACACACACACACACACTCAAAAGTATTTCTTCAATAATAACACAGTTGAACTAAATATACAATACTATCTTATCTTTTTGGTCAAGGATCCAACTTTCTTTTATTCAATTTCACATAACATTATCTGAAAATATTTTCTTCGCCTTTCTTTTCATTTTGTAGGAAGGCTCGACACATTCAGTGTCTGTGGGCGACCGCGGGTTGAGTAGGCTGTATCCTGTTCACAGTAATAATCCTGGCATAGAAGACATTCACTCTGGAATTTCGGTAAGCTCATTAACAAACCAAGTAGACTTTACCTGGAGAATAATTATTAATCCCTCACAACAAGACAATAAGATCAGTTGCTGATTTAAAAGGAAAAGATTTAAGAATCATTTTAGACTAATTTTTTTACTCATAGAAGCCGTAAAAATCCATAGACAAATAATTTATAAAACTTAAAATACTGTTTATTTTCTTTGTAAGGAGAAACTATATAGCATCGTTAATGCTTCAAGAATTTGAAAAAGATTTAACATATTTTACTTTTGATAATAATGCTAGAGCCACCTAACTTAGACTAATAAGAGTACTTTGGAGTATAAAAATATTGAATGGATTATTAAGTAGACTAGGAAACGTGCACAGGAAATTTTGCCTTAGCTTTCTTTTTAAAAATGGAAAAAGAAAGAAACCCGCAAAATACTCACGAGTGACCTTAGGAGCTTGTCAATAAAATTGACGTCTCTCATCATTAGTTTTAGTTTTTAAGCGATGAAAAGACATAATACATTCCTTTTCAGCTTTGAATAAAAACTTCATAAAAGCCTGTCTTTGGCACCTCATGATAATAATTCTATTATCATTTTACCTCACACTGATCTCGGCTTGACTGTCGGCATTTACTTTATCTTCATCAATAGTGTAATGAACTATCCTCAGCACTACTATACCAAAAGGTTGTTTCAATTTAAACCCCTCCCCCCCCCCCCCCCCCCCCCCCCCCCCCCCCCCCCCCAAAAAAAAAAAAAAAAAAAAAAAAAAAAAAATTATTGCCATTAGGTTGAAAAGCAATTAAAATCTTTTACAGTTTGCCCTTGAAACTCCTATCTACATAGACTATATCATTTCATCTCTTTGTTTGAGAAAACGAGCAAGGGATATTTTTCTTTACAAATCCCCTGTATTTATTTTTTTTAAAGAACTGAATCAATAAGTCAATAACAATGCATTTTGACATGTACTTGCAATTTGTTATATAAAATTTTTCTTGTTTTTTATTATTATTATTATTATTATTATTATTATTATTATTATTATTATTATTATTATTATTATTATTATTATTATTATTATTATTATTATTATTATTGTATGTGACAGCATTCCAGCGTGCTAGCTGAGCTTCGCTGGTGGCTCACGGCTGTAGAGGAGCAGGTCATCCAGCTCAAGGCTTGTGGCTTCTTAGGGCCAACAGACGGCCCCGGGCTCCTGGCGAAAGTTTCTACTCTGTCGCGTGACCTCAACAGCCTGCTGCGCCTTATTAGCATCGAACCGAGAGATTTCACAGCTCAAGTGAGTCTGAGATAGTCGGAAAAAAAATACAATCCATATTACTAATAACTATCTGGCTTTTATTTAATAAAAAAAAAAAACAAACAAACCCACAAACCAACAAATTCAACAAAACATGTGTATTAATTTACAATTAGATTTCCTTTATTCTTTAAAAACTGCAAACGAATGAAAGTTTTGAATCGAAAGAAAGGATATACGCCCCAGATGTTATATACAATTTAAAAATTGAGGTGTTATTAAAAAAACTAAACAGGCCTATATGCTTGCGCAAATAATATTGTTAAACATATTTGAAAGTGTGTTATCACTGCTTACGAAATAAACGGCCATGTTTTATTCAATGTTATTTTCTTCAACATTTATAGCGATATACAGTATATACTATTACACTGAGAAATTGAATAATTAATTAAATGACAATGTCACTTGATTCTTGTTGAAGGCTCTGTGCGCGCAAGTTCCGAACGCAATAACGGACTCAGCAACTAAGAGGGCTCGGTTTACTTCTGTTGCGCTGCGTGATCTTCAACGTGCCATCAACAGAATAAAGGCTGTTCTTGACGACTGCATGATAACCCCACACACAGAAGGCCAACACCTGGTCCAACTAGAATGCCAAAACTCCCACCAACATTTATTTTACCAGAGTCTTCCTTCAGACATCTCACATTTGTACAGCCAAATGCATTTTCTGAATGGTGACTAGGCGAATAGAGAGGTGTAACTGTAAGGGATGGACCTGGTGTAAATGGCCCATTGTTTAGAAATCAGTATTAAGTGTAAATAATTGTTGACAAAAACTTTCACAATTATCAACAATGGTGCTGGTGGTTTGATTTGCTTGAAATCTCTGTGCTATTCGATTCTAATTTATTTTCAGTCACATTTTAAGGATGATTTTTGTTAGAAGGATGTATTGCACATATTAGGTTAGAGTTGTCTCAGTTACTTGCGTGTCTTTCTCTGCCTTAGTCTGTACCTTACTGCCACCCCCTTCTCACTCTCTTTCCCTCTCTCTCTCTCTCTCTCTCTCTCTCTCTCTCTCTCTATATATATATATATATATATATATATATATATATATATACCTATCTCTCTCACTCTCTCTCTCTCTATCTACCTATCTATCTATCTCACTAACTCTCTCTCTCTCTCTCTCGCTCTCTCTCCCTCTCTCTATTTTTCTTTATCCTACCTACTGTTCTCTTTCTATCCTCACTACCCTGTCCTATGCCTCAATTGGCTATACCACTTCCTTACTAGCTATCTTATAACATACACGTAAACTTATTAATGATATTATATATATATATATATATATACACACACACATATGTATAAAATGTTCTGTTTGTTTTTTTTTGTTTTGTTTTTGCTCTCAATTGTAACTTAAAGTTGCTTATATTTCTTTAATGTGATGTGCCCTATAATTTGTCATTGTCTTGCCAAAAATTTTATTCAACTGAACTACCGGTATTAATTTATTCATAATAATAGTTATTTGTCAATTTATTTACTCATTCGTTAAAGATTATTTTTTTCGTACATGCGTTTGTAAGTTTAAAAACGGGGTTTTATAAAATCGTAACATGTTTTATTAAGGACCTTGACATAATTTAAATAATTAATCTTACATTAAAGCTTGTCTTTGTACTTATGTCATTTATACGATGCACAAAGTTCAAATTTCATACATAAAATATTTTTTTTCTCTGTGGTTGTGGTTCGATTAATATATGATTATTAAGTAGCAGGCTTTGATATTTAGATGTTTTATTTTCTCCGAACTATTTATGAAGAAACAAACTAACTCGTTCTAAAATCGAGAACCCCTGTTGTTGTCAGCAGCAAAAATTTAGAATAATGCATTTGTGTTTATGACTTTATCTCTGAGACCAGTATTTAAAAAATGGGGATTAACGTAAGGTATACATGAAATAAACGCTCTTGGCTAAACTAAGATCACTTTCCTGTGCTTCTCAAAGGCATTCCATTTCTCTCTCTCTCTCTCTGTTTTTTTTTTTTAATTTTCACCCTATTCAAGTTTTACCGTGTCCATGATTACCGAGATATAATCTTTAAAATGTGAATAATTATGACTTTGATAAACAAGTTTTTAACAATGCAGCGAGTTTTCAAATTGGATTTTATTATATTCTGACATCCAATGCGACTGAATTACTGTATATTTGAAAATGTTTTTTTTTTTATGTTAAAAACAGAGCTATCTTAAATTTGATTTTAATTATGCTTGCATGATGAATATTTTCAAGGCTTAATATAAGGCATCTTTTGTCCAATATTTGTGATAATTCGTTTAACAAAATATTATTTTATGAATAAATTGAATTCCAAAGCAATTTCATGCGCGTTGTTGTATACTTAATTAAGCGATGATATTTTCGAAATAAATAAATAAAAATATAAAAAAAGAAATAAACAATTTTTTTCAGAAAAAAACAACAACGTATAGATATATGAACATATGTAATCTTTTTTATTTAAGAAAAACTGCATTTTTTTTCTCCTCTCTCTCTCTGTCTCTCTGTCTATATATATAGTTATGAAATATCTGGACTATATATTTTCGGTGACTGCTTTGTCTTGTCGTTCCGATTAAATCTGCACAAATATGCAAACGCACACTTTTGTAAAAGCTATGAATACTTGATAATGAAGTGTAGTGAAATCAAAGTACTTGCGATGTAAATTAGACAAAAATTTCATTTTATAGAGCAAGAGAAAAAATTAAAGATTTTTTAAAAACTCCGATTCTAGCATGAAAAAATGCTGCTAAAACAGCCTCATAATGTTTGCATCAAAAATAGCTTCATAATGTATGCATGTGATTATGAGCTACTTTAAAGGAAAAGAAAGAAAGAAAAATTAAGAACAGTTTTTTTACAGGTCTTCATAAAGAGGAATTCTCATGTCATTTTTATCTGCTCAGTGAGGATGCCCAAAACTACAATTCATTTGAAAATAAAAAGTGTTCAATTTGATATAACCTACAGATAGTTTATAAGAACGCAAAGGCAATTATACGAAGTAGCGTACTAAATGTTTTTGACTAAAACTAATAAGTAGAATACGAAAATAAGGGAAGAAGTTAAAAAAAAAGAAGTTAACAATAATATTCATACTCTTCGATAAGCCTAGTACCGGTATGTTTAAGTTTGGAATGGACAACACTGGTTCTAGGCTGCATGAAACTTTTTTTCAAATTTTAGTCTTAAGCTCTTTACTTTACGTTATTCAAGACTTCAGGATCTGGAGTCATTTCTCTCATTCATAAAATACCTGTTCCCAAAGAGCGTGTACCGTTACCTTCGCCGGTCCGGTAAATCCAGTTATTTCTTTTACCGCAACCAATCCTTGCCTCCTCTCCCTTTCTTGTCACTTAGATGTATTTTGACAATTTTGCTTTAGTTTTGTTACTGTCCACTGTGAAATCACTGAATCTGAGAAAAGTTGGGAGACTTGGAGAATTTTCCGAGCTGCCTCAGGTTTGGAAGGCCTTTTGCGATAATGAAAACGGACTGAAAAGGTTTGTATGTGATATTTTTTTTCTTAAATGAGCTCTTTCAGGTTTGACGTCACACTGTTACTAATATAATTAGTCACTCTTCATCAAGCGGGAAAAGGCTTATATCCCAGATGATCTACTGCAGAACACCAAAATTTCTAAATTTTTTATGCCGCGGCTGAATTATTTAAAAATTAGTTGATAATGCCCCATGTGTCAATCATTCACGATTGCAGCTACTCGCAGAAAACTGTCATAACGTTATACCTCTTTTGAGGGAAAAAAAAAACAACTTATAACGTGCTCTATTAAAGTAGAAGACTGAAATAAAACATGGCATTTTTATTTTTTATCTTTGGAATTTTAAATTCTGGGTTAGGTATCAACACACAACAAAAGCATAGGTGTATAATGACCTGAAATAAATAATCAATGGATAAATTAAAAAAAAATTAATTGGCAGCCCTTTATGATAAAGCGTTATGTGATAGGATTGACTAGTCGAGCCTGATTGCTAGGATCTATTCTAGCTTTTTGTGATTAAAAAGAAATGAACTATTTTCATTATTTTTGTTCATATAAATCAATCTCCGCCACAACAATTTGGAATAAAACGCAACATTTCGTCAGCAGCCTATTTGAAGGGGAGGAGGAAAGACAGAAAAATACTAAAGAATGATGAGACATAATTTTTATGGGGGTTTCAATAAAAGCGTAGAGACGGAGTGATATAAAGGCCTACATATATTTTAAAACTTCTAGATTGTCATTTTGTCAAGACGAAAGTGAGCAAAGCATTTCCATTAGGGCAATTAAAAAAAAGTATTGCTTAAAATATCCACATTTTGCTCTTAGATGAAACTTTATCATATTATTATTATTATTATTATTATTATTATTATTATTATTATTATTATTATTATTATTATTATTATTATTATTATTATTATTATTATTATTATCATCATCATCATGACTATTATTATTGTAGATTTAGATATCACATTTTACCGGGTATGTATATTCAGTAATTGTGTACAATATCTACTCGGATACACAATTTTATTCTAAAGAAACGTATTCTAAACTGTTTGGGGTTTTTATGTTTGTGATGAAATTGTCTTTTAATAATAATAATAATAATAATAATAATAATAATAATAATAATAATAATAATAATAATAATAATAATAATAATAATAATAATAAAATAAAATAAAAAAGAGCGCTTAATTAAAACGCGCACATTTTGTGCTAAAGAAACGTATTCTAAACTGTTTGGGGTTTTTATGTTCGTGATGAAATTGTCTTTTAATAATAATAATAATAATAATAATAATAATAATAATAATAATAATAATAATAATAATAATAATAATAATAATAATAATAAAATAAAACAGAGCGCTTAATTAAAACGCACACATTTTGTGCTTGCCCTATAATACATGACATCTATACGCTGTCAAGATAATGGGTGACGTGGCCTATATGGACGTGAGTTTGATTAGCGTCCTTATAACTAGTTTTTTTTTCTTCTTAATTTTGTCTTTTTTTTACTTTTTAAAATCTTATAAGACAGATAATAGATAGATCTAAATTTGTTTTTTCAATGCAATTCTTAATCAATCAAACTGTTCCAACATCAATTTTGTTTCTTTTTTTGACTGCTTCCTTTTTCCCTCATAAATTAGCAAGCAGGTAAAACAAATGTAAAAATCTCTCTTTCATTTCAATCTTAATCCTGCCTCTTGTTATTCTTCATTATTTTACCAATCGAATGTTCACAGAATTAGAAAAGATCAATTTTTACATTAGAAAATAATATATAGATCTAATTATACAGTAAAAACTATTCTACAATTTATCCAACTGATTTCAGATAATCATTTGAAAAAGAAATCGTTTCCGTATGGCGGGTACAAAGATGTTCTAATAATAGCACTTATTAGAGCATCTTTGACCGAGTATCACTCTTCTTCCTTGAATTTATACGGAAATGACCTTTTGCATGACCTCCCTCAATAATAATTGGTCTTCCAGATCGATAAGACAAACTCAAAGCAGTCGCATCACAATTCACTATTCCTCTTTGACAAGACTACTGTGGGGCCGAAATTAAATTTGATATAGATCTAATTCCAGATCTATTCTACTTTTTGCACGTTGATAGAATATTTTTATGTCAATGTTATTGGTTGGGAAGGATTTCGATTCTAGAGATCTAGATCTAGATCTAGATCTATATCAAGATCTAGATAGTGTATTATAAGTAGAACTGAATCCAGTGCCAATAAAAATTCAATTGCCAACATCAAAGGAAATGAAATTTATGTGCACATCCATGGTATGATCTAAATTCCAAGACGAAGAAACCTCATTGAAATCCATAAAGGATTTTGAAGTGCAGACTTTCTATCTAGATCTGTCTTCTAAATTTCTAGATTTTGACTTGAAGTTTTTTGCAACAGGAGGGTGAGGAGCAGTTGTACCTACTATCAAAATGTAAGTATGAATAAAATTATATATATATATATATATATATATATATATATATATACACACACACACACACACACACACAAGCATGGTTATTTATAATAATCAGCATTTTTACATCCCTATATCCCACTTTCAAGTCAAAATGAGCTGCATGCATGATTTTATGCCAGTTGCAATTGCCAGTTTGCATCAGTTGCATTGCTCAAGTTTTACCCATTTATCTAAATCTGAATGATATTCTGTTTGGACTTAGATCTCTCAATCCAGACTTTTATGTGAACAAAATGTAATTTATCGGGGTATTATTAAGGCAGGCAGTTGTGAAGAAATGTTTGAAAATAGGCATGCTGCGCTACAGGAATTGAATGTGCCAAGCATCTGCTTATAAATACGGCCATTTGCAAATGGTATATAATGTGATGTTAAAAAGAAAAACTGAATAATGATGCTAGCTATCATCCCTGATACGGGCTACTGACTAGTTAGTTACAACAATGAATAATGCTAAACATGTTTCTCTTGTAGTAAACTGTCCCAGTAAATTTACTAATTTATCCTGTACTGACAACTATTGCAGTTATCGGCCCAACTCACCCTAAGCTTTAAAATTGTATTTTTCTTAACGGATTTTATATGCTGAACATGAATATGAAGGTTTTATTCAAGATATTTAAGCATTTTTGTGGTGCTCTAAAGTCCTATAAACTACAAGTTTTGAATTTGCTGGGAAGCATTCAATTGTGAAGCCTAACTTGAGTTGGGCCGATATCTTCAAATTTACTATTTATCCTTGTCTGGTGACAAAACAGGACATTTTGAAAACAAGGTGTCATTTAATCCCTGGACTTAAAAGATTGGACACTGAAAAATAAATTAAAAAAAAATTTAACCAGGAAGCAAGAAAATTACTGGAAACTGAAGCGTGTATTTATGATTATAAAACAATTTTTTTTGATGATTTACATCCAAATCCATGATGGTAGGTATAATTGATCATCGAACTAGATTTCAATTTTCTCGCACAAGTAGTCAATAATCTATTTGAACTTTTTTCAAGGTTGGATTGCACTCAGTCTAAATAACAATAAGTGGTCTGTCATTACAAAATCGCAGCAACTCTTCGAATCAATAGTCCATCAGTTTGTTGAATGAATCTGTATAAACTAGCAATTATCTGGTGGCAAAGGTCAGGTTACCTTCCTATACCTGTTACCTTCAGTGTCTAACTGTATTCATTTTTTCGTGGCATGAAAAGTGTGCTTTCTGTGTTTCTCTTCTTGCTTTGTTTGTTTGTGAGTCTTTCTGTAGATCTCTTCCTCTCTCTGTCTGTCTGTCTGTCTCTTTCCCTCTCTCTTTCTCTCTCTCTCTCTCTCTCTCTCTCTCTCTCTCTCTCTCTCTCTCTCTCTCTCTCTCTCTCTCTCTCTCTTGGCTCTTTGGCTAACCTGAGAATGTAAAATGACACTTTGATAAATACATGATCTCTTTTTTGTCCTTTGGGATTTAAATTGTAATAAACAAGGGAATTTTTTTTTTTTTTTAGGATTCTTCCTTAGTTCAATATTGAGTAGTCCAAGGTAACAGGTATTCATGAAATTAGTCTATTAGGAAAATTATTTATAAATATCTTTCTTTGAAGTGCAAGAGCACAGAAATTACTTTTTTTTTAGGTGAATTGGCCAACAGCTTACAGGGTATATAAAGGCTGGGCACTTTTCTCAAGCAATGCTTTGAGTAAAGGCTAAATTCATAATTTCTTTGTCATTTTTTTTCTGTTTTTCTTCAGAACTTATGGACAAAAATCACAAGCAATCTTTTATGACAATTTCAAAAGTCCCTGATTGGAGCATTTTTTTTTAAATTTTAGTTTTTAACACAAATAGATGATCAATGAAATAGTTATATACGTATGGAGTGGCATCTTAAGAGGATCTTTTACTGTTCTTTTGCAATGTACCAAATGCACATCCACACCAGTTTTGGACAAATATAAAATAAATGTAAAAAAATATATAAATGTAAATGCAAGAAACCCCAGAAAACAAAGATAAGTTTAGAAAAAATAAAGAAAAGAAAAGAAACTCATATCAGCAATGTTATGAACTCTGTACCATGGAGAGCTAAGAATTCAATTTAAGGTGAATCTCAATTTGTACTTAGGAAATGGAGTCAGTGTAAACTTAAATATTTTCTTTTATGATTTTTTTTTTTAATATTTAGGTAGGCTTTTAAGAGTGCTCCTTTCCTCATAATTCCATGAAACGTTAAACTATTAATACTTTTCCTTTTTGTTAAATTTTAAATATTTTGTGCATGATTTAACTGACAATGTAAGTCTGGCATGTAGGTATCTGGCTGATGCTGTCACCATCCTATCTTTGTACTTTTTTTAACAGATATCAAGATGAATTTTTTTTTATTGTTCAACAATGTTCAACAATATTTTTCTTTGCAAGTGGGTTAGGTCTAGTATTTTGTCATAAAGACATTTTTATACGCTCTTGACAATGCAATTTGATTTTAAATTATGGTAATTTTGGTGTTGAAAATGAGTACTGATTAAAAAAAAATACATGTAATGAAGTAATGGTACTTGATACTGCAAGCCTACTTCCAAGGAACAGGGTTATCCATGAAGTAAGTAAAAGTTTGTCTTTAATCAAACATAAATTTTAGCACGTTCTCTTGGTAATGAAGTATTTAATTTGCAAGTAGGATAGCAATGACATTTGATGGTGATGGTGGCTTAGCAGCTACAGAGCAAATTTATAGATTTAATCGTTAGTAACTGCAGCATCTGCAATAGTATTATGAGTAGAATGAGCATTTATAATAATTCCTATGGTTTATAAGCCCCAGGAGAATATTTTGATGCAATTTCCGCCCCAACCCCACCCCTTCCCCTACTCTTTGAAATAAAGATAAGGCATGAAATTTAAAGTTTAAAGACCCACTGGAAAAGGACACAAGAGAGCTTGGTTTTGTTGGATTGCTTTTAGCAAAATAATGATAAATCAGTTATTGATTGAAATACTAATACATATATTATTCTTTTCGGATTTTAGGATTTACAAACAGTCCGGCTATTTTTTTTCTTGATCTTTTACAATATGATTGATTCAAGGTTAGCAAATAATTCCTTTTTATGAAATATACTTCTTAACCCAGTTAGTGCGTCAAGGCTCCTTTGTTGTAAATTGTTCTGAAGAAATAATAAAACAATAGCCTACATTTTATTTCACATTAATGAAAATACCATAAACTGACTAAAAGATCCTTTGTGAAAGTTTTCGAAAAATTATGAACGAGACAATTGTTCAGCTATATGTGTATAGTATATTGTGTGTCTATCGATCAATTCATGACCCCATCTAGAGGATTGAGTCAATTACACAAAGCACAGGAGGCATTTGTCACAGCTAGCTTGCCATTGTCTGATTGTCTTACTTCTTCATGAACAAGTTTGTGCTAATCTAACCAACTCTATCTTTGTCGTCTCTTGACATTTAGCTCGATCAAGTTCGATAAGTGCATATTATTTGTAATGTGAGATTCCATCACGTTTGATTTTTTTTTAATATTTCATTTTCAGTGCCTGCATAGTAGAGTTATTTTTAATTTACACCTCTCGACCGCCTTTTTTTTAAATTTTTTTATTCATTGAATATTTTGCATGGGAATAGAATTCTGCAGAATTTCATCAGATAACGGATGTTTTTGGCCTGCCTTGATTTTACTTGTTATTTTTTTTATTTATTTATTTATTTTTTTTTTTTGATAATCTTCTCGCCATTTAGGATTTTCTCTCTTTTCAAGTCACACAATTCAACAATCATTTTTGTTTTTACAATAAAAGGTTATTGTGTATACATGGTAATTTATTTTTTGTTCTTCTTGTGGAATCTTGCGTTTGTCTCAGTTCTAGGTATTGGTGGCGTTGTTGTCAGAGGCTGTGTGCAAATTGCCTCCGCCTGATTGCCAAGACACTTTGTTGTGCCTATGTTGGTAGACGGTGCGTACACTCATATATATATTTTTTCTTTTTTCGTTTTCTTTTCAATTTTCGGATTTAATAGCTTTTTTTCTTAATCAAGGCTTTGGGCTATCTCCTCTTCTGGGCATTGTCATAAAAATCCCATTGCACAGCATACTTTCTTGTTCGTTATATCATTGTATAACATTGCTATTCTATTCTTCACACTAATTGAAAATCAGATTTTTTAGCATGCTTTGCATTTTTTAAAATTTTTTTGAATCATTGTAATTATTTTGATTCAGCTTAATGCCTTTTATGATTAACACCACATAATGCGTATCATTGCACCGAATGTCCTTTAAACTACAAGTTAGTCTTCATCGGGAAAAAATAACAGGTGGTACTCATTGTCCAAAATCGCTCCAACAAAAAAAAAAAAAAAAAAAAGAAAATCTTTATCTTCTTAAGAGTGGAAAGCAAAATGAACTAACTGTAAACTGTTTGGAACTAGCGAATGCATATATGTTGTAAGGGAAAATTAACATTATTATTCTGACCATTTCCCCATTGAATCATTCCATCTATCGATTGAAATGCACGTCAACGATAATCGTTGATGATGATCGCGTGTTGTTGTTTTTTTATGTTACTTTCAAGAAAGAACAAATAAATGTTATATTCGAATAACTGGGAGAACATTCCATGCTCACATAGTATTGATGTTTCCAGTTAAGTTCATATGTATCTATGGATATAAGCCCACATAGCGCGACATGTGCTGCTTTAAATGTAAAAGACAGCAGTATGGGAACAACGTGATTTTCAATTAAAAAATAAAAACGACAAGTCTAGCATAACCATTGGGCGTTTGCTTTGAGAGCAAATGAAAGCGCCACCCGTTTACCTGTATTGTGTAGACATCAGGTCCAATTGTTCAATAGTCAGTGTTACTGTTTAGTGTTCTCCATCTCCATTATTATCTTCGGCAAAGATCCCATGCTGGCAGCCAGCTTTGGCCCACATATCACTGGGCAAGGTTGAATGGGATGTTGGAAGCTGATTTATTTAAAATCTTTTTCGATTTTGATACTTCAGGGTCTGTCATTCGAAGTTTTCACGAAACATTGCTTGAGTACATGCACAGGTCGCTTTAAATCATAGCATGATCGAGTTCAGCCTGTAGGACGAAGCTCTTGTACTATCATGGAGTATACATTATGATTCTCATGCCCTTTTAACACACGACATGCACAACTATTAATGGTGGCATCATACAAAGTTTCGTAGCTTTTTTTTTTTAATTCAAGTGAAAGATTCAATATTTTCAGAAGAATAAAAAGACCTTGAGAAATTTAATTTGCTTATTCAATAATAGCAAAAAGAGCTCCTATAGGGATGATCACGCAGATTCCTTGGAAGCTTTTAGAAAAACCTTACTAGCAATTGCTGTTCGAGAGCTTTTCATACCTGCTTGCATTTAACATGTTTATTTATAAAATAATAAGCTTCTATGAAATAATTGTCATTTTGCAGTGCGATGTGTAAGGGGTCCCACAAACCATTTTGTTATTTTGAGACAGAGAAATTCGGTTTACTCCTGTCTGGTAGTGATATTCTTTTTGATGTAGGCCTTCTCTCTGATCATACTTCCTTTATCAGCCATAGTAATCTGAAACTCACGAGCGCAAAAAGCCATACATGCAATGCATTATATCTACTAACTGTCTGGGTTCAGCAGGTCCACTCATACAGAAGCGTTTGATGACTCACATGATGCTTCTAACTGTGGTCAAAATGAATGTGCATTTGTTTTTGTTATGAATTTAGTTTTGCATAAATACTATTATACATTATAATAAAATGCATGCCTCAATATTTTTGTCAGAGGGCAAACAATGCTGGTCGCCTGGTGCACATTAACACACCCACAGTTTCATTATGCCTCACATCTTCGTATTTTCATGCCAATGGAATAAAATAAATAAATTTCACGACTTCGGCAAGTTGCAACCGAGGTTTCAAGTATAAGACCGTATAGAAATCTGGAACTCTTAGTTAAAGCGTTTATCATTACTGACAGCTTGTGCAAATAAAATAATTCCATTATTTGACCCACGCTCAAATCCATTTTGAGCCTCCAGACTATGGTCAGAACAATGGATACTTGCTCTGCTGTCCTTATACAAACTGCTTTACAAATCGACATGTAATTTATCTGATTTACGGTTTTAAGGTTGCATTTCCTACACTTATTAAAACCTTTTTTTAAAATGAATCTATAACTTCATGTATTTATCCTAGGGCTGTACAGCAAGTTCAACTTTCAGTTGCACATAATTCTCTTTATAATAGTTCAAGAGATGTAAACCCCCTCAGCAGATGGCCATACTATTACTAATGCTTTTATGATTTATTATATTATTATGCCATTTTGATGATTACTTGTTTTACACGAAAGACTTAGTCGGAAAGGAGCATGTATGATTGATAATTTGATATAGTCTTCCACAATAGGGTGTTTTCATATCACTTTTATAAATGAATCAAGCTCATCTTTACCTAATCTTGATGTAGGTTGTAAAATTATTGAAAAGACGAATTAATGTTTTTCCTTTGTTTCGCAACTTAGCATGAAATAGAACTGCCGATTACCGTTTACTATCTGCGTAGAGGGCATTTTACAGAAATTCTACAGCCATCACCAATCCTATTATCAGCTATAATCAGCAAACCCAATATAATTGTTGATATTGCGTTTAATATTTCTAAATCTGAGACTCATATGTGTATGTGCTTTTTATTCTATTGTTTTTGTTCATTGGCCTTTTACTGAACGCCTTCTCCCTGATTCCACATATGCGCATCCAATTCAGGGTATTCTTTTTGGCTGGATATTATCGATATCTTTTTTAACTTCGGAATCCCGGTGCAGGGATACTTTATGTGTGGCCTTTTCTCTCATTACACTTCAATGGTTTTA